>NEWO01000006.1:286078-321259 GCA_003013225.1 Phalaenopsis aphrodite
TAGTTTTTCAAGGAAAAAAAAATTGATATTTTAATATTTCCATTGAAATTATCAAATTATTCCTTTTTTAGGGAAGGTATAAACATGAACATTCGGCTTAAAAAGAGAGCGAAGAGATATTAATATTGAGTTGTTGACCGATTAAATGCATTATTTAACCAAATAATAATAATAATAATAATAATAATAATAATTAGGACACGTAGAACAACAGTTTTAGTTGGCATATTTCTTAATAATAAGGCTAAAATTCTATTATTAATTAAATTGTTTAATTAGTTATGTGTACATATAACATAAAGCCATATTTACAAAACATTAATTAAAGTGATTAAGAATATGATTATGCTGATTACGTGAATTAAAATATTAATTATGAAAGATGATTAGTTAGTTTATATCTTTATAAAATTATGATTAAATAGTTAAGTTTTTCATTGGAAAAAAGCTATTTTTTTTTCTTCTTTTTTTTTTTGACAAAGCCTATTTTATGGAGATGAAATTTTGGTGGGATAAACCTTCAATTAGATAAAAATTGCTAGAACTCATTTCCATTTTTACTCACATTAAACTATATGAAGAGAATTTTTTTTTTTTTCAAATTTTGAATGATAGTAATATTTTTTTATAGGTTAAGGGCTAATTTATCTATTTGAGCTATAAGAATTTCTTAAAAATCATTTGTTATTGTAAAAATCATTTTGAGATCATTTATTATATAGCCTAAGATATATTTTAGTAATGTCTAGAGATCATATGTTATCTTATATAAGCTTATAATGAATACTTTTTTTCATATGTGTTCCTCTTTGTCCTCATAAATATATATTGGAAAGAAGGGCTTGACATCTCCTTATCATAAACTCGTGCACACACACACACACACAGAGAGAGAGAGAGAGAGAGAGAGAGAGAGAGATGTGTGTGTGTGTGTGTGTGGAAGAGGGCCATCAACTTAGAGAAGAAATGGATATGTCTTTCCAAGTGTTGGTAAGATGGAGATGTAAAATTTGTAAGAGAAGAAGTGATGTTAAAAGATTCACTTTTGTCAAAATAAGAAGCTTTTAATCATTATAAGGGAAAATTATCAATCATTATCATCACAAATTAGGTTAAGAAAACAATAACAAAATTAATAACATTTGCATTATAATATATGGTTGTGTTCCTTCTCAGTTATAATGATAGACAAAGTGGAATATCTGTCATTATTTTCATTTTCGTATGAAGAAATTTTCTTATTTTACTCTTTTCTTGAAGCTAAGTATAATAATTTGTCTTAGTGTGCCCATAAAAATATATTGACATCATCTAAATATATAAATTTTATGACTTATATTCATGACCTATAGCGTACTTCTTATATAATCTTATTTTCATTTTCTTTGAAATTCTTAGTATTATTATAACACCTTATAACTAGGTTTATTTATAAATTTTCGATTTGAGCTTGTAAGAGGCAAAGATCAAAATTAACAAGTTTAAAGGCAAAAATATTTATGTTTTGGAATATTTAGATAGTGAAACATCTTTATCAAAGAAAGGCCCCTCAACTATTGAAAGGTGTATGGCCACCTTAGTGAGGTTTTGTGAGTCTTTGTGATTTCTAGAGTATTGTGAGTCTTGTAAGCGTCTATTGGAGTCAGATAAGTCAGGTAACTTCAGAGGAGTCCTTTGGGAAACATTTGAGATAAGTATTTGTATCTCTTTCTTTAAGTTTTGTATTTTGTATTTGAGTTTTATAAATATGTTTTGTTTTGTTATTCCCATGAATTCTGAGTAGTTTTCCTCTTCTCCTTGCAATAAGAAGTAATCATGTGGTGGATTTGATTTGTTTAAAACTATTTTTATTCTAAAAATTTGTGAGGTATTTTCACTGATTCTTCATTTACTTTGTAAATTGACCACTTTTATTGTTAAAATTTGTTGAGAAACTTAATTACCCAAGAGGGCTAAGATTTCACCAACTAGTTAGTACCACATTTCACTTTGGAAAAGTCATAGTGATCGTTCAAGGGGAGTGCAATTAAATAGGGAGATAAGATATGGTGGGCTTAGAATTGATATTTCTAGAATGACAGACTAGATTCTTTTATCAAATTGGTCTAGAGTTGGAACTAAGGGTCACTGATAGGTCCTATAGAGAGGGCATAGTGGGTAATCTAAAGATGAGATGCTAGAACTTACCCAACACTACTATACATGCCGACACCAACTTTAGATTAGTTAATATTTTTTATGCTTGGAAGACATAAAGAATATGTATACTCCCATTTGTCACAATTCATCAGTTAAACCTCTAAGCATTTATAATCCTACATTGACTATGAATTATTTGCAAGGGAAAAGTCTCTTTACATATTTTGAACTTTCTAATTTTAGTTATTTTTGAATCTCTGCATTTACTTTTAATTTGAACTTGTAGGAATTAGTAAACTTTATTTCACACCTGTTTAAATTAAAGTTTTTTCTTTGTCAAATACATAAAGTTACCGTTTTCCCTGTGAGATCGATACTGGGATTTTTAAAGAAAATTCTATATTACTTGAAACGATACGTATACTTGCGCAGTACCCTAATGTGAAAACTATTACTTTAAATTTTATAACATTACATTTATTCTCACTAGCCGCTAAATATAAATTAATTCAGGTTTTTTTTCATATTCTGGAACATAAATATCAACATAAATGCGGGTCGGGTCAATGACTGATTTTATCCTTAGCAAAGCCCACATTTTTCCTATCTCCACTCATTTTTCAGATATTTTGGATGTTGGTGAGTGCTTGAGAGGGTAAGAGAAAGCTCCATCTTCTTCCTCAAGAAGCTATGAGCTTTCTTGGAGTTTCGAGCTTGGAGAAAGGAAAAAGGAGGAGGACCCTTCATCTTCCTTAAGGAGAAGCTCAAGTGAGTTGGCCATCCTCCAGCTTCTTCTTCTCCTTCACCTTTCTCCTTCCTCTCCAACTTTTTCTTCCATCTCAAGCGAGCTCTTCAGGGAGCACGACTAAGGGAGCTTTATCCAAGCATAGAGAAAGAAAGATTCCGGTGAGGTCATGGTCTAGCGTCATCCTTTGTTGGAGGACTACTCTGGTGAAATTTTCCTGTGATCTCTCCTGCAAGGAGACCTTCCTCATTTTTTGGGTAACGCCTTGCATGGGCTTCTCTCTTACCGTTAGAAGAGCTTCATCCTACAAGAAGAAATGCATCTAAAACCTTCAGGGTGGTGAGATTCTCAAAGCCCCTTAGCTTTTCTTTTCTTAGCCAGCACTAGGAGTAGATTTTGCTAGGTGCTTGTGGGTTTGGTCGCCCATACGAGGCAGGTCTGGCTTGCAACCCGAAATCATACGACTCGATCAAACACCCATTATCAGATGATCTTATTGGTTGAATGAAACTGGTCGGCTCGGCCACACACCTTTTGATTGGCCAGTTTTGCGGTGTCATCGTGGGTTCGGTCGCCCATTCTAGGCAACTTAGCTGACCGACCCTAGTCGGCACGGCCATACGTCAATTGATTGGTCATTTATTTCCTAACGGAAGCCCTATGTTAGGAAACACATGTGTGGAGAAATACTTTGTGAAGCCAACTGTGTTTCCTTGCAAGCCTTAGTAGGTCGAATTCTCAATTATCCATAGCTTTGGCACCTACAACCTTCCTTGGAGGGGTTGGAATAGTTTGATCTCGAATAATTGAAAAAGCTTTATAGCTAGCCAATTCTACACAATCATTGAGGGGTATAGAATGGAAAACATTTTGTAACTAGTCCATCCTACAAGCGATGAATGACTTCTCCTATAAAAAATCAGAGGATGAAGTTCTCCACATTACTCACCAAAATCAGAGGCGGCCATGTCACATCCAAGACCTAAAACCCTAAGCTCCTATTTTAGAGCGTCAGCTGAGTTTGGTTGTCTATTGATTGTGATTAATCGCATCTTGCACATTGCATTTATGCTTGCATGCTTGTGGGTTTGGTCACTCACTCTATGCAAATTATTTGGTTGATCCTAGTCGGCCCGACCACATTTCTATTGATTTTTCAATCATGTGTGTGATTTATATGTTGCATGTCACACACTACACTTTGCCAAAACCAGCAGCCCTAACCCGGTTGGCATTTTACATTGCCTCAATCAACCACCCTAATCTAGTTGGCATTACAATTTTCCTCAATCAGCCCCCCCGACCAGTTTAGCACTACATCTTGTCTTGACCGACCTCCCCATTCCGTCGTATTACACTTTTCCTCGATCAACCGCCTTGGTTGGTTTGACATTGCACCAACCAGCTGCACCGACCCGATCGACTGACCACTTTGGTCTGAGCGGCCAACATAGGCCAATCAACGAGCCACTTTGGTTCAACCAGCCGGTCCAGCCTGGTCGACCAATCACATTGGTATAGTTGACCACCTTAGTTCGACTAAACCCTTTGACTACGTCACTCCAAGTTGGCCACCCCAGTCAGTCCAGCAGGTCTAAAAGTTAACTTTACTTGCATCTTGTGTGTCTTGAATGTGCATTAATGTTTCTTGTATGATACTTAGCGTAATCTTCATCACATAGTTGAGTCGCATTTTGAGTGTTCATTCATACACTCACCCCACTTGGATGATTCTCTCTAGTTAGAATCATCATTCTCTTGAGTTAATGCCCTTTGCGTTACACTCGCTCAATTAGGCTAATGCCTCCATGACATGCACACATCTTTTGAACCAATTCCTTCCCAATACGCTCACCACTTGAGTCAATGCCCTTCACGGTATACTCATTCTCTTGGTTCATGCCTCCATGATACACTCATCCTTTTGAGTCACTATCTCCATAGTATACCCATCCTTTGGGCTGTTGCCTCCATGACACACCCACCCTTATGAGTCACTATCATCACAACACACGTTATCTTTAGGTCACTTCCCCCACGATACACCCATGTTTTTGGGTAACTACCTCCGCAGCACACTCATTTCTTTGGGCCACTGCCTCCAATGCATGCACACTCTTTCAGTTCACTACTTCCATGACAAACCTATTCTTTGGGTCATTGCCTCCATGGCACTCCCATCCTTTGAGTTGCTACCTCTATGGCACACCCACCTTTTTTGGTTATGCCTCTATGACACACCCATCCCTTTGGGCCTCCACATCCATGGCACGCTCCTCACCACTTTTAACATATGATTGCTTGCATTTGCATCTGTATGTGTCCATCGATAGCAAACCAGACTTGATAAGCGAGTGATCCCGTGTCGGTCTTGAAGTCTTAATGAGCATTGTTTGTCGGGTCGATCCCATCAAGCAATGCAAGTTAAAGCTTTGGGATTGACATGAGTATGCCTTTGCTATGGATCCAAAAGGTCTAACTTGTGTCACGTTGCATGTTACGGGTCCGTATTTAATGACCCTTATTTTAAAACGAAAAAATATATTTTTTTCTTCTTATTACATTTGTAATAATTTTAAAATTATGCATGTAGCAAACTAGACCATATATAAGGCCACCCCTTTTTCAAAATATATCCTAGGTGACACACTTTAAATTCCTTAGATTTTTAGGAAAAGGAGGGTATGAAGACCCCATCAAATTCATACATACTTAAAGACTTATCCTGAGCACTTAGATGTTGTTTAGTACACTTCTCGTTAAATTGTGTGTTAGGTTGGGACTAGGATACTATGTAGTATTTTTTATGCCTCTGGCTATTGTTCTCTGTTGATTTGATTATTCTAGCCAAGCATCACTTTTGTGTTTTTTTGGTGTGCTTGCATGTTCAATATGCATGGTAGTATATTAGGATATTCTTTTGCAGGGAGTCATGACTATATATATGCACACACACATGAACCATTAAGGGGGAGCATGTAATGATTTCTACTAACCCTTTGTTTGCAGGTGTTATTTGGCTCTCCCAACAAAAATGGCATAGCTCAAATATGATTGTATGAGTTAACCCCTGCTAACACTCTTCTGCATGTCGAGTCTTTATTTTCTCTTTCAAATGTATGGAGTCCCTAGGCTGAGTCTGTATCAGAAATAAGGTATGTGCTTGGGTTTCAAGGCAGACAATGCATCGAACCACGTGATGAGGATCAAGAGCAGTAGCTCGTGTCTCATACCTTAAGGTTGAATTCCATATTTTTGCATAGATTCTATCACTGAGGGGTAAGTAAGTTGTGTGGAAAAAAATTGAAATGTTATGATTTTGAGAAAAGAAAATGTTAGCCACTTTAATTAGGCATCAATAAGATTTTATAAACTCTTTAATTGATTAAAAATCAGCCATCCAAATTATCATGGGTGAAATTAGTTCTCTAGATCCAAGTCATATTGAATTTTGTTTTTTTTCAAATCCAAAACTTTGTTAGTTAATATAGTTCATCTTTTAGTTTCATATATATAGGGTTAATTCTACTTTTTCTTGATCTATCTATTTGGATCATCATAATAACAACTAACTGATCTAAATTTAGGGTTTTGTATTCAATACCTATAAAATGATACTTATGTTCACTCTCTATTACTGATTTGACCATGTTACCTTAGGCAATTTCCATCTCAGAGCAGTGTATAAACATTTTTTAGATATAGGTAGATGAGTTTGACTACATATTTTGAGAGAGTTAAAGTAAAATAATTATTAAGAGTAAAATTATTTTATTTTATGAATTTGTTCTTTATAATGATAAGTTAAACACTACTACAAAAGTTATATGCGCCATTCATCCCAAAACAAACCTGTGAAATATGAGAGAAAATTTCAAAGCAAGTTGAGCTTAACCCACTTGTGACCCAATCTTAAATAAGTTGTAGAAGTATCTGTTAGAAACATTTTCATTCTTTGGAAAGAACACCGAGAAGTTATGAGGTTGACAATATAAAATTGATTATTCTTTAACGTTTAAAAGAACACATTTAAAACTAAAATTCATATTTTAATTCAAATCTTTAATTAAACTAAATATAAGGTGAAGCTCCACATAAGAAATTAATAGCTTAGGTTCATTACAACATTGTTATTATTTTATGATAGATAATTTCTATTGCTAACAAAAAGAACTACACCACATAAAGGAGGTTTATGTTAGGTTGATTGTCATAAATTGTCAATTGGATAAATCTTAATCATATTCTTGTATTATGATGAGAAAAAAAGACATGTTTTGTAGAATATTTATTTCAAATTTTTACAGGTTTTTGCAACAATTATTCAGTTTGCATAACCTTCATAGATTTGTGATGGCATGTTAGCATAAAGTAGTCATAAAAATGCAAAATAAATAAATAAATAAATAAAGGGTAATGAGGTAGAAATAGAAAAATGAACTCAGAAGTTTGCCTATACTCATGTATGAGTGGCCAACTATCAAACCCACAAGCACATTGCTCCTTCATAGAGCGTTGTTGTCATTTGGACAAGTTGTATTGAGGCTAATAAAGTTAACACATATTTGTCACTTATCTATTGCCTTTCAGTCTATCACAATGTTCTCCACCGAATCAAAGTATTGGACTTCTTGATTTACCCCTTATCCAAAAGCATTGTATTTCTTCATTTATTGATTTCACCAACATGAGGGACATTGATCTCATCTTCTATTTGATTGCTCAAGCCAAGGGGTTGATGGTAAGCCAGTAGTAGGCTACATTGGAAAAGGCTCCTAACATTTCTTTGGTCAACCTGACAAACACATCTAGGTACTTGTGAAGCATCTAGATGATTCCCTCTTACAACCTACAACAAAAGACGTGCTTACTTGGAAAATTTTACCATTCTTACTATTCATGATAGAAATTTCTTTAATTGTCGTGTTAGTCTCTAGGCCACTTCCTCATTGGGTATCCAACTCTAGTCTTCCTGATGTATGTTGTTAACAACTTGTTGGTAGCAAGTGTGTGATTGCTCCAAATCTCCTTTGATGATGATGATCACTCTTTGACCAAAGAAGTTTACTGTTACGTTGTAGGTCAAGATTACTATTTTGCAAGTAATGAGCAGTGATTTACTAAACATGGTATTATAGGTCACCGTCGGTCGTGATAAATTTGACATATCATTAAATTTCTTGACACCTTCCTCTAAGGTGGTTGGCAGACCTAGAACTCTCGCTGCTTTTTTTCTTTCTCTAAAAAATCCATATAAGTGCTCATACATGATCATCAGATGCTCAGCTTTAAGGTTCACTTATTGAATATGTACTTGTATAAAATATTCACCAAACTCTCAATATCCATGTGGATGTTTCCAATTTGGAAATTGTCGATGAGGGTGATGATAATGATCATGTCATTGAAAGGGTTTATCCTAGCAGGCAAGTCTTCCTTTGTAAGTGGGTTGAGGGATGACACACAACTTGTGATTGGGATAAGGCAGTTCACCTAATAAAATTCTCTTCAGGCTTGCACACCGGAAGGCTTCAATCTCATCTCCTCTAAGGATGGCTAGGATAATATCTACGATGTGTATGGCGTGAGAATGAGCTAACACATTGTGGTCTTCGTCTCATAAACTCTTTTCATATTATTAAGTGACAGCTCCTAGAAAATATTTTTTTTTCATTATTTTTGCTCTAATAAGCTCTTTGATCAGGTTCTAGTGGTGTCAACACTCCTTTGTGTTATGTCCTTCGTTGTGGTGGTAAATGCAATATCTTTTCGGGTTACAAGCATATCTTCAAACTTTCATTGAGTGAGATACTAGAATAAGTCCTTATTTTGGATGGACTCCATAACATTAGCCATTAAGACTCTCACCAGGGTCAATTAGTAGATCCATGAGTCAAAGGTGGTGGGCTCTCAAGCTAGAAATCCATCCATCACTCCTAAATATGCACCCTTACCATGTTGGAGTGTATTGTCTTCTCCCTTTGGTAAAGGTAAGGATAGTTATCCCCATACTCAGGTTAAGTTGCATGTCACAGAGGGTGACTTAATTTCCATTAGCTCCTGTAGAAGCTCCTTAGTGATCATGTTAGTGTGGTCGCTCAAACCTTTGGAGAATCAAAGGCTAGTTGTACTCTTTGACACTTAAATGATTTTTGTCGAGCTCTAAAAACTTTGCGAGTGTCTTTGGCCATTGCAGTCCAAATGCTAATGTAAAAAGCATTCCCCTAGTCTCTTAGTGAGGGCTACATGAGCGATTGTGGATTATATGTCTCACAACTCTAGCATCTCTTTTTGAAAATGAGTTATGAAGGTTTTTAGTGACTCTTTGTGTCCCTATTGTAGTTGTAAAATCATCTGATAATTCTTTCAAGATTTCTGCTCACTAAAGAACTGTATCATTAATCCTTTTAAACTTTGCAAATGAGGTAATAACTCCTAGAGGTAGAATATTGAACCATCAATGGGCGGACTCCTTTAGGTTCATAAAGAAGATTCAACAATATATTGCTTCGTTTATCCTCAATAGGCATATTATTGAATCGAAAGAAGTGATGTAATCAGATAGGCCAAATTTTCCTCAATAGGGCATTAGATTTAGGATCTTGAAGCATTCAGGTACTAAGCTTCAGAGATCTATATAGAAAAAACATTATTTGGTGGAGTAGGCCACGTCATATTGATGTGCCTTTGCCTTCAACAAACCAAGGAAGCTGATCCCACGCTATCAAGATGGTATGTGTCGTTGTTCGCACTTAGAGGTAGTGATAAAACTCTCAGGGTGTTGGCCCCAGATCTCATATTATATGCGAAAATGGTGTTTGGGATGATGGAACCACCCCTTAAGAAAGATCTCTTTGATCATTTATATCATGTACTCCTTGAGCTATCAGATCTGTTGAGTTATAAAATCTCAGATGCATTCCATGTCACTTGTGATTTTGTGATGGATTTGTTCTCACTTTGATATTCATTTCTTATTTGTATGATGATTCATGCTCACTGCACCTTTTTAGGTTGTTGAGCCTAAATTTGTTATCTAATCAAACCAATGGAAAACACTGTAAACAAAGACATTATGAAAGTATGTTGAGGAATGAAAATACATATGAAAGATAAATGAGAGAAATTCTCTTATATTCTTTCTTTTTGGAAAAAGGATCTAAAAGTCCCTATTAAATATAATTATCTCGATTTGTAGTGGTTTTGACTTTCATGAAAAGGCGTATTTGGGCGTATCCCGCCCAAAACTCTTGAGCTATGGGTCCCTCAACTCCTTATTACCCTTGTGATCGTGATCTAGGATTCTGAAAGGATTTGACCCCTTGTTGGGACATTGAGATGTGAAAGTTAATTATTCAATCCCAAGTGGATATTTCCCAGCATCCGACCATGGGTGCTTGACTGCTTGCTCATCCTTTGGCATTCGTCTTTAGTCGGTTGGCCATTAGTCACTCGGTTTTGGTCACCCGGTCCCGAGTACTTAACTTTTGTAGGCTGCCTTTAAATATTTGGTCTCAGTTGCCCAATCTTGAGTGCTCGACTTAAATCACTCGACCTTGATGACTCAATCCCGTACCCTTCGTTTTCTAGACTAAAGTTGTATCTTGTGAACCAATCTATTATCCCTACTTCTTCACGATAACTTCCATTAATTAATGTATTATGAGCCATCTGATCCTCGATGATCTGAATCGTCTGATACGTGATGATCCGAATAGTCGTTGTTTGGCTATACAAAATGTGAATCTAAAAGCTTATTCTTTAGATTTGTAAAGACGTAAGAATTATTTGTTATGTACGAAAATTTCCCTAAAAAAAATTTTGATGCAGCAATTTTTTTGTCAAATTTTGTATATGCGCACGTGTGTGTGTCGTGTACCCCGACCTGTTGGTTGGCATCCACTGTATAAGACCCCCACATGTCAGCGGTTCGAATCCCCTCTGTCTCAATTGACCTTAAGGAGGTGGTACTCAAATTATTAGACACCTCGTGTGTGTGTGTGCACATTGGCTGCTATATCCACCCAGCACCAATATTTTTTGTCCATTATTTAAGCAGCTAATGTTTTTTAGCTTATTTTGGACCAGTTATTTGTGGGATGTAAATTATTGATTTGATTTGAGGTTTTTTGAATTATTCCAAAAATAGTTCATAATCAATATAATCATAAATGCTCATGGGATCATTATAAATGCCCACCTACAGCTTGAATACTAATACTACCATTTATTTTCACCTCCTACCACTTACTTTTATGTATTTACATATCTAATACATAAATTTTAATTTATATATATACATCATTTTTTAATGCATGAAAATAAATCGGTGGATAAGTATACCAATATATTAAACACCACAATTTTTTATTTTTTTATTTTTTTGTCCCAAATATTGCTATTTACAAAACTAACACCCTCTTTCATCCATTTTTCCAATTTTCGCGCAAATATTAAAATTCAAAATAAAAACGAACTCAAAATTTTCATTTTTATTAAATTGTAAATGATTTGATGGAGGCAAGCATAAATACATCAGTTTGGTAGTTTAAAATTGTCACTTAAGTGCTATTTTTATTTTATTTTATTTTACTTTTTGGCAAAACAAACTTTAAGTGGGCATCGCTAGCATTAATATGGATCACTATATAACAATTTCTTTTTTTTTTTGGGCAGTTTTCGGTAATTTATTAGAGCATTTATAGCTTTCACTCAATAACAACGAGGAAAGTTTGCGTATGTACGCAGAGCTGCGTACGTCTGAGGTTATTCAGAGGGTATTGGGCGGTTATAAACTATATAATACTATGGTGTCATAAACATATGCATGAAAAATGTATTTCATTTTTGAAATGATACTGACGGTAATATTTTTGATGTAAAGTAAAAAAATTAGAGTATATGCATTTAAATACATGTACATCCGCATGGATCTCGACCGAGTCGGACGGTCCAGATCAAGCTCTAATAATCATGATGCTGACCAGCTGAGTGAAATCATAGCTGACCGATCATCCTAAGGCCAACTGACCGAAGACTATCTAGGATGGTTGTGAGGTAGATAACCCCCCATGAACATTGTAACACTCTCTCAAATACTCCCTCCAAAGAACACCAATAAGAAGACCAGCCAACCGACCATGCTAGAGCCAGCCAGTCACTGTACTCAAAGCTGATTGGCCAGGATCACCCACATCCAGTTGAAACAACTAGTTGATACTAGCTTGATCAACCGACTTAAGGATCCAACATTTGAAGGATCCAAGCGAAACAACCATCTGATTCCAGCTTGGTCAACCGACTTGAGGAACCATTGGTTGAAGGATCCAGAAACATCGAATGACACTTGAATCAGTTATAAATATAAAAAGACATAGCGTCATGTAACATTCATAAAAGTATGGGCATATATGTAATTTTCTACTTTATGGTTATCTATCTCCTATAAATAAAAGATCTATTGCGTGTAATAATGGTTAATGTCCCTTCGATGTACACCCAAACTTTTAGGGAGAGCTCTCTTCCCTTCTTCTTTGTAATTTCTATTTAGATATATAAATGGGTCACAGAGCCTGGAAATACCATAGTTTGCTTCTACGGGATAATTGTATACGTGCTCTTTTATGTTATTTGCCTCCCTCTATCTCTCTCCTCTTTAGTCCCTACTGATGTGAATCCTTGGGCGTGCTTCACATGACATATTTGGATTCAACATTTTGAAAGGTGAGGTAAGTGTGTAACATACCATCAATAAGAAGGGAAGCGATACTTACTAGGAGATATGGATCCTAAAAATCCTAAACTTAAAGCTTTGTAAGGAGTTTTACTCAACAAATTTGGAACCTGAAACATCATTTTAGTCATTTTCTTTGAAGCCTTGGCTAGGAAACGAGTACCTCTAAACTCATGTCCGACTCCCAACTTTTGAAACGAACCAAACGACCATGTTGGCACTCTACTCAGCTCATTCTAGATGAATGATATTGTGTTCACCAAATAGAGTATTATCTCAAATACTTTTCTAATATTATGATGAATTTCGCTAACTTCTCGGGCTAATTAATACTTGGAGAACTTGGATCCTAACAATCGTGCCAACGGTGATTTAAAGAGATCTGACAAGCCAAGTATTTCACAACACTTCCGCATAAAAAATTTTGGTCTCAAAGCTTGGATCAGATAAAACACTGGAGATATTTCACAACACTTCCGCATAAAGCTTGGATCTCAAAATTTTGGCCTTGTCGATCACCCCCTTGAAAGCAGCAACAAGATCCGTCTAAGATATGGTGAAAGGTGAGATTTGACTGAGGCGATGATCCCACCAGGTGATTTAGTCCTTGATAAGCATAAGATAAAAACTGAACGATAACGACTATCGGTCGTGAAGCGAAGATTGTCTAGTTGCAAAGATCGTTCAGTCAGTCTCGCACTCGACCCATAGCGCCTAGCACTGAAAAGTCAAACTTTAAACCCAACTCGAAAATAGCTTTGGAGATGATTCCTTGCATGTTAGAGACTAGCTCTTCAAAGGGAACAACGTAAATCACCGCAGTAGTAAGTCTATGTAGTTACACATGCTAAGGTAGCAACAAATTTCGCATAAGTCCTTACAAAAATGCGGACTGGCCAAAATAAAATGAGATTGACAAGATAAAACTTTTGTCGGGCAGTAACAAATTGACATAACAAATGATCTTTCGTGAGGTCTAAAGTATTCAACAAACGCAAGCTCATCATTAAGTATTTTATCAAAAAAGAATATCAAGCTAACTGTACAAAAAATAGCCTAATGATCTCGTTTCATTACAAATATATATATATATATATATATATATATATATATATATATATATATATATATATATATATATATATATATATATATATATATATATATATATATATATATATATATATATTTCTTATATATATATATATATATATATATATATATATATATATATATATATATATATATATATATATATATATATATATATATATAAAATTTTCACATTTACAAATGTTTATCAATGCAAATGATTACAAAATCAGATTAAAAGAAAAATCTAAGCTTCAGGGAGCCAACTTGAAGATCCCTGTTTATCTTCAGCACTTGAGTTATCCCCAAACGATCCCTTAGAACTAGAGTACAAGACAATGATTTCTTCTGGATCAGTGTACTTCAGGTCAACTAAACCCAACTAGACGAACCAATCGATTGTTGTCAGGCTGCTAATTCAAAGATGCTCATCTAAAAGCTTTTATTGTCTAGTGTGGGACAAGAGCAACGTAAAAAACTCCTCGGATTTCATGGTCGTCATTCTCTCCTTCAACTTGTGATTTTCATTCTCAACGATTTAAAATAGTTCTGAGACCGTATAGAGTTCTTCCTTAGCTGAAACAAGCTATTTCTCTACCACCAAGGCACACTTCTCTATTTTCTTAGTAATTTTGACCAAAACCTCAGCTCGTTCTGCAACAACGAACCATTTTGCCTAGGCTTGGTCCAAGGACATTGACTAAAGGTTTAAGACCTCCCAGACTTTCAAGTGATAACAATAAGCCTCCTTATATAGATCAGATATCTCGAGATTTCCAGAGGGACTTTGCAACTTCTAGAAATGTAGAAGGATAGATATTAAACCATGTTGCTGTTAATGAACCGATCGTCCAAAGAATTGCAATTTTTTGTCATTTACCCCTGAGAAGGAACCCGACTGAAGGTAAAACCCTTCCTTTTCTTCTGAGACAGCGGGAGTGGGGGAGTCGACTTCATAACTGGCTTATTTATCTAACGGTGTGGGACTCTCCTATGAATTCACACCTCGGGTTCAGTCTTAGACCTAGTTTACTTGAGAGTCACCAGCGGACTGGCCTCACTTCTAGTGAAAGAACAATAAATGAAGTTTAACAACATGGAGTAGCCACCTATTCTTCCATTCCTTAAAAGATTTTTCTTCATCAAAATCTGAAGAAAAATCTTCTTCGAGTCGATCAGACAACCCCAGCTTCTCAATGACTTGAATAAGCTGCATCGAGGATATAAGTATCAAAGTTAGCATGGGCCATATGTTTCATGGTCATAACAGTAAATTCACCGGTCAAAACTTGTTGAACTACTACTGTGGTCATAGAAATTGAAAAAATAAAACTCTCACCTTTTAGGTCGATTGCTCTGTTTGATACCTCGGTCGGCCTCCCTTCAACCAATGCCACTTCTTGCTTGGCTTCTTCAGCTTTGGCCTCTGCCCCGACTTCAGCCTTGGCCTTTTTCTTTGTTGTCCTAGCAGCCACCTCTTTTGCTCATTGAACCTCAAAATTGGATTATGGATACTACCACCAGTCAACAATTGACCAAACCGAGGGTCCTCATCCATAAAAAGATAAGTCACAAGTAAATAACAATGCACTCTAACCGAGAATAAAAAAAGAAGGGAATCATTTACCCACAATCTAGTTCATTTCAGACCATGCAATTCGCTAACATTGTAGGATGGAAAGTCATTTCCAGATCCCTTCTCACCAGCCGCAGGGGGGGAGCTTTGTCGACTGGTTTTAACACCCAATCAGATTCTTTCTCCATGAAGGAACCACAGATACCGAGTGAAAACT
The DNA here is from genome assembly GCA_003013225.1 of Phalaenopsis aphrodite. Classification (NCBI taxonomy): domain Eukaryota; kingdom Viridiplantae; phylum Streptophyta; class Magnoliopsida; order Asparagales; family Orchidaceae; genus Phalaenopsis; species Phalaenopsis aphrodite. The sequence goes on from NEWO01000006.1 coordinate 301,581, forward strand.
AAGATGGAGAACAAGCTCTAAATGATAATGTTGCCCCTCTTTGCATCCTATATATAAAGGCCATGGGCACAAATATCTAGGGACCCTTTTTATTGCATTAAAATATGATTAATAAGATTTGATTTTATACATTTAAAAATTTTCTTATTCTTATTGCAGTTATCACTGTTAAAGAGCAAAAAGATTGAGAAACTTAATATATACATCCAAAAATTTCCTACACGAATCTCAAAGCAGAACGACTGACTGACCACGCTAGGGCCGACTGGTCACTTTACTCATAACCGACCGATGAAGATTGCCCGACATCCAAGAGAAATAACCTGAAAATACCAGCTTAGTCGACTGACTTAAGGATCTTTCGGTTGAAGGATCTAGAAATATTAAAAGACGCTTTAAATCATTTATAAATAGAAAAAGACAAAAAAAGTCCTATAACCCCTTTTTGGTCATTTATCTCCTATATATAGAGGGTCCAATTCATGGAATATGGGTTTTTGGTTTTCGATCTAGAGTTATATTTTTAGGGAGAGCTCTCTCCCCTTCTTCTTTGTAATTTCTATTTAGATATATAAAATGGGTCACAGAGCTTGGGAATACCCCAGTTCATCCATACCGGGCAACTCTGTGTGTGTTCTTTTATTTCCTTTGCATCTCTCTATCTCTCTTTTCTCCAGTCCTTTCCACTCTGAATCATTGAGCGTGTTTCACAGGATAGATTTGAATTCAAAAATATGTATGCCTGGTGTTAAATATGCATATACATAAAATTTATGCGGCTTGTGCATATACATAGATGCCGCTATAAAGAAATAAATACGATGAAAATACAGTTATTAGACAGGTATACACAATTGTCTTCAAAAGAATGATTAAAAAGGGAGAAGAAAGAGAGATTGGACCTAGAAAACATAGTTTTGCTGAATTTATTGAATGATTTCAAAAAAAGCACAGACTTGGCATTTCAAGAGGAAGCTTTCAACGGTATAAAAGACGAAGACAATTCATAAATTTATTCAAAATAGCAATGATAAGTTTCTAAATCCATATCAGAAATGCATTGTTAGATGCATCATGCATGCGCAGATATCTCGTAATTTCATCTTTGTCATCAATTTAGGCGTTAGGCTAATAATTGTATGGTCTGTTACATCATTCTGAAGAAGGAAAATCGGGTAGCTGTATATAGCAGTCATGACATTAAGTAGGAAGTAGGACCTTTCCTTCTATGATTGAATTGAAGATTTTTTTTTTTTTTTTTTTTTTTGGTTCTACACTTAAATTCGAGGAAATTTTTAAACAATAATGTTGAATCCTGATTTATCGTGAATTACGCCTGACGAATAAAGTGTAAAATAAGAGAGAGAGATGCACGGTAATGAATAATAAATTGAGAGTTGAGTGTAACTCTTTATTTATAATATGATTTTTGAGAGAAGTGTGTAGCTCTTTATTCGTAGAATGGTTTTCTATTTATAGAAAAATGGGTTACAATATGTGGAATTACATTTATGTCTTTACTTCAGTTGAGACTATATAGGGTATTATAGGTATTTTACATATGTAGACCTAGAGCTTGACTGCTTTAGGGCTCTGTTGGCTAGATTAGTGAGGTAAAGACCATCGGTTAGCTAAGCTTGAAGTTGTTGGTTGTCTGACCTTTAACTGGCAGGAGGTCGGCGAGATTGATTCGGTCGGCTAACTCGAGCCAACTGACTGGTCAAATCTGGTTGTCGACCCTCCTTTTTTGACAATGAGCTCTTGTCTGCATAGCAGAGCTATGCTATCGAGTAGAGGATAAATTATCGTAATTTGATAAGTAGTTGTTTTTAGAATAAGCAGTCTTCAGGAATGCCTAAGACTCGTTAATTCTTAGTGATATTTGGGGAAGTTATTTGATGCCTTTGATAAAATTTTAGGACACAAGGGGTTAGCTTTCCTCATTAATTGGTTTCTTCACAAGAAATTACATGGATCGTTTGCACTTAACTTCCAATCAAACCACCCAGGTTTTAATTGCACGATTGTCTTGCTTTCTTGAGGCTTCCAATCGAAAGATCGAGCTTCTGAGCCTCCTATCGATGAGCCCTCATTTGACATGCCTTATTGTGTCTGTCATCAGATGTCCTTGAGAGTTGTGCTAACTATTTTTCTATATACATGTTTAGTTATCCAATTCTTTTGCTTCTTGAAAGTTATATTATGATAAGAGTAAGAGAATCTAATGAAAAAATAAGATTTCATTTATTACAATTCAATTATTCAATAATTGAACTCCTTGATTTTTTGTTGCATTTATATAAATATGGATTGAAGAGTTAATATCTTTCATCTCCATCTCCTCCTCATTTTCTCTTTGACTGGTGTTGTCTGAACCTTGAGTGCCACCATGGTGAACGAAACGGCGGTGGGATCAAAGGTCTATGATAGGTTTGTATACATCAAGGCCTTCAACGACATGAAGCCAAAGTTTTGATTAGAGGGAGAGAAGAGGAATAAGATGGCCATAACAATGATGGGAAAGATGCCTGGTCCAGAGGACCGGGTAAGATTTTTTGATTCATTTTGTGGCTACCAACGAGAAGATGCTCGAGCGGAGGCTAGAGGCTGATTGGTTGACCCACTTGTGAAGTCGTCGGTCTTGCCTTCCACTGAGACTCAAGCCCTGCCTACTAGATCATAGAGGCAGAGACCAACACTATAGCGCAACCCAGAGCGCAAGGGACTATTGATGCCCATCCACCGACCGTGGTGTAGGAAAAAGATGGTGAGGGCCAATCGTTGTTTACCATGTCTAAGTGGGATCGAAACCTTGGTACAACGAATTATTTGTTTTTTACTTTTTGAAATCATTCGTTATGATGTCTTTTAGTGCAAATCACCCTATTTAAAGATCATGATTGTTAATTCCTTTTTGGTGGACTTTGGTGCTAATTTGACATGAGGGGGAGGGGGAGGGGCTTTGGTGAAACCCATGGGTTTTTACTACTATATCTCCCATGGGTCGCTAACATAGTGTCTGCGAGAGATGTAAATTTCCTTCACCTTGGAGGTACGATTTCTCCAAGCACAAAAGAAATGTAGGCTACTGGCCTGTGCTGAGAAGGTGGATTGGATAGAGGGAGAGATGGACTCCCTCCGTGGAGAAATGACCTCCCTTCACAAGGAAACCACTGCACTTCATATGGAGTTGTTGGCTATTCAGGAAGCACCCTTTGCATCTTGGTTCATGTCAGAGATTGTCTTGGTGGATCACATTAAGTTTGGGGGTGGGACCAATGGACGCTAGATCCCCCCTAGGTCGCTAACATAATGTCTGCTAGAGATGTAAACTTTTTTTGCCTATGAGGTGTGACTTCCCCACACATAGAAGATATGCAGGCTACTAGCCTGTGTTGAGAAGATGGATTGGACATAGGGAGAGATGGGCACCCTCCATGGAGAAATGATCGCCCTTCATAAGGAAACAACTGCTTTTTGTACATAGTTGTTGGCTATTTAGGAAGCATCATTAGCTTCTTGTATCTTGACGGAGATTGGCTTGGTGGATCACATTAAGTTAGGGAGTGAGATTTTGTACAAGCGGCTACTTTAGTGAGGGTATGTTTAAGCAATTTCAGCGAGGGTATTTCTTGGTTGAAGCGGTGAGCAATATTCTAGTAAAGTATTTCATCTCAATGTAGCTTCCTGGTGGTGTTTTCTACTTTTTATTCCTAAATAAAATTTTATTCTTTGCCTCAAATTATTTGTCGATGTGACCTTTTATTAGTGTGGTTTTGATTGACTAATGATGTCACTGCTCCTACGATGATTTAACTTTCCTTTTCACCCTATAAATAAGTTCAAGGGTTCTTCCTCTCACCTGACTATTTCATTCCCTTCTCGAGTTTTCCTTGTCTTCCACAAGCTCTTTGTCTCTCTATGTTTACTCTCAATGACTCCATAGTTCTCACAAGAACTCTTTGGCTTGATTCCAGCAAGAGAGACATCTACCATGACTGTGGAACTGGTAGAGCTCCTCCAAGAAACTTATGTTTACGATTTGGCTATCCAACTTTAAACAACTGCAAGTCATGGTCGGGTAACAGACAAGTTCGAGGTGGATCTTATGTTCTATCTGGATCAGTTTAAGTATGGCTTGTGGTTGCCACCTTTTCAAAAGCTCTAGGCAATTTTCAAATGGTACGTCATCATCCCCACACAAGTTTGTTGAACTTCATAGTAGAAATAATGAAGCACGTAGTTTTCAACAAGTGAATGGAGATCCTATGGTCAATGGATTTGTTCAGCCATATGCTTACACTCTAGGTCGGTCGAGATAAATATGTTCAGTTCTTGGCCACATATAGATTCCAATTGTTGCAACTAGAGAATGAGGTTAAATACCGGAAGATGAGTTTCTGGTCAGCTCATGCATTGATAGCTAAGGGGTCTATGTCCTTACAATGGAAGGTGAAGTCTCTACTTGGTCATTTCAAGTTTATGAATTATGATCGAGGAAGGGTGCCTGTTTACTTTCTAAAACCTTGAGTCACAAGTTCTTAACTAGATGTTATGGTTAAGGAAATGTGGGTCAATGATGGAGGAATTCTAAGAGGCCTTAGATGCATAAGAAGTCACTCAAGAGAAAGAGCCAATCGCTCAGTCAGCTAGGAAGAAGCCCCGGGAGAAGGGTGCCCTCTCTCAAGTTGAGATGGTAGCTGACCGCCCTAAAGCTGAAGTTGTTGTCAGTCAATTGGTGTCTGGGATTGTTCTTTCTAGAGCCAATATTGAAGGAAAATTTTTTTTATTTCTCTCTCTCAAATCACTCTAATTTTTTGGCAAGTTTCTATTGGTGACTTAACAATTAACAAAAGGAAAGCTAAACCTTAACTTTTAGCTGTTAGTACTTTGGATTTGTGTAGTAAAGAGCCTCTGAGGATACCGAGCGTGCTGACATCTAGTGGTGCTGAGGAAGAGGGTTTGGTAAGAAAAGAAATTGTGGGGTTGGCTACCCCCAACCATCTGGTCCATCCTACATAAATTTAAAAACAAGCTGTGAGGTCAATTGATCATCCTCTACACTTTGACTGAGACTAGATCTAAGCCTGAGCCAAAGTCGACATCTGTGTCAATGCCTCGTGAAGAAGAGGTACCCGCTAAGAGGGAAAGGCTACCGTTGCCAATTGAGTACCACCCACCTCCTCCTTTCGTTAAGAAACGAAAGTCTCCTTCGTAGGATGAGGATGCAAAGGTGTGACACATTCTAGATGAGCAGTATGCCATGATTATCACAAAGATGAACTAGTGTTGCAACTCTTCGATGGTCAGGGACTGCCCTTCGATTCTTGTTGAGATCATTTGGACCCATGTTTATTTGAAATCCATGAGGAAGCATAGAGCGCTCAAAGCTTTATCTATTGGCAGAGTGATATCACTTGATGGAATGGGAGGACTCAGATTTCCAATTAATGGCCTACAAGCAACTAAAAGGAAAATGGAACATTGTGGAGTATAAGTTAGAAACTTTTGATGCCCGGGACAAGGCTACAGAAAAATGAGCAACTATACCCGAGAGGAAGTTCAAGTGACTATTGCCAAGTGACTGTCTGAGATGCTAGATCACTCTAAGAGGTTGTAGACCCTTCAAAAGGAATATTAGTCTCTGAAGAATGTGATGGCTTCATGAAAATTGATAAGGAGAACGTAGACATGCTTGCTCGATAGCTCTGAATTGACACTTATCTAGATATCGAGTGCTTCGTGAAGAATAACCTTGTCTACTCGAAGGGGTTAGATCTGCGGGTTTTAAAATATTCCTATCTAACTTGGAGGAGGAAGAAGAGGTGAAAGGTTCTCTAAATGAAGACAAAGAAAAGGAAGGCATTGAGGAGGTGAGCGAAGAGGAAGAGAATGCCAAAAAAATATGAACTGAGTTCAAACAATTAGAATGACAAACCAACCAAGCTTGAACATAAACAAAAAAATTAAAAAAAAAAACCTCAATTTGTGCTTGAACCAAATTAACATAAACTGAGCTCAAATAGTCAGAGTGAAAAATAAATCAAACTTAAACATAAACATAAAAGCCTGATTTGAGCTTGAACTCGAATCAAACACAAATTTTATAAATAAACTTAAATTTGAATAGTCATGCTCAACTCTCCTCGATTTTGCATAACCTTGTATGTTTGTAGCCCTTTCTGTGAGTGAATGATACTTAAAATCTTACCCTGAAGGATGCTGATACAAAAAAATTGAAATCTCAATGTTAAATACGTAATTAAATAGAAATTAATAAATGATATAAATGTAAATCTGTTTTTGTGATAATTTTCTAACTCATTTGTATTATATATAGAGATGTTCTCAATCTAGAATCATACTTATTCCGTGTATACACACTTGGTATTAAATTCAACTAAACGCATAAGAAATAGCTAACCCTGATCAGCCCAATGCCCAGGTCCAATCCACATGCCAACACGTCGAAAAGGATCTAGCGGCAGATCAGACGGCTATGATTGATTGTCAATCAGATGGATGTTTTGCTTTTTCTAGAGACTTCCATCATGCTTCCTTGTGTGAAAATCGCACTTGAGCATTAGAGCTATAACATTGACAATTGGCAAATTCAATTTCAACTTAATTCTTCTACCATTTTTTTAAGCTAATAACTTCTTTACACAAAGTTTAAATGTTAAATATTTTTTTGTTACACATGAAAATAATTTTAAACTAATTCAATAATGAATATGATCAAAACCTATTATATAAAATAATGTAAGTTCATATTAATTTATATGGTATTAATAAATCATTAGTGAAAAATTCAAGCATCCAAATAAAATTAATTTCATCGCCACATTACTGCTTAAATTTATTAGACATTTGTAGAAAATAAAATAAACAATCTCAAAGTACTTAATTAGACCACTCACTTTACTGATAAAAATTACTTAAATTAATTCCTCATATATCGTATATTCAGATCTGTTGGTCGGGCATTTGCTTATTAGTTGTAAGTCTCATCTGGTCTAGGGTTCAATTCTCCCGGTGGAGGGTGTGGTACTCGAATTATTAGGTTCATTGGGAATGATCATGACTCGTATAACAGCCTTAGACTATTCTTTAAAAACAAAAAAGAGCAAAAAAAAACTTTGTGGCTCATCTATATATATGATAAATTATTATTTTAAAATGCTTAAGAAAATTAGAATACTTGGAAATATATCATCATGATTAATATAATAAATGCCTTTAATATAACAATTGATTGTACACGATTAAGGAATAAACATAATTAATATGATTTAAAAAAACTTTTTATTACCATGAAAATAACTTAATAATATTCAAATTTGCATGAAATTTTATTAATTATATCCCAATATACACGCGTATATATTTATATTTAAGAAAATGGTGGAGTTCTTTAGATATTTTAATTTCCTACACAAGTAACTCGAAGTAGGGTTACATGAGCAATTTTGAGATGTTTAGACACTTTTCTGCAAAATTGTGAAAAAAAAGAATAATAATAAAAATATAGTTCACTAACCATGGTTCTAAATGAAAAGTTAGCTAACTGTAGTTAGGTTGGATGCTTCTTCTTCCTGCGGGTTAAAGGAGATAGTGAGGGGAAAGAGAGCGAGCGAGCGAGAGAGGGAGAGAGAGGGAGAGGGAAGGTGAGTCAGTGAAGGGATTCCGGCGTAGAAAAGCTGGTTGCAGGGCCGGAGGAAAGGTATTGTTATTGTATCGTTTTGGGTGCTGCCGTTCTACGGCGGCAGAGCAATCGGCGAAGAGGGAGTTGCGGTTGGCGTTTTCGCTGACCAGATCTTGGACTTAGGTGAGTGTATAGAACTGATTCCTTGTATTTATGGATGGATCTTTCATTTGTCTGTGATACTTGGTTTTTATTGGGATCTTATTTCATTTTTGCGGTTTTGCGTCGATTAAGAGCGGAGGACGAGTCATGTGATTTTTTTTACTAAGTTTAGTTTAATTTTTACCCTGTTTTAGCGATTCAATGGTTTTGAGTGTTTTCATTTTGATGTGGGTAGTTCGATGGCTTGAATGCTGAAAATGATGGGGAGGTAGGTATTTTCGAGCGGATTTTCGGATGTCAAATATACGTAATGGTTCTATTTTGTGAAAAAAAAATAGGATTATGTGTATGCTGTGTATCTATCTATAGGATGCGATGCTATTTCTTAAAGATCTAGATAAATACACTGTAAGCTCCTCTAGAACTCTAGAACCTTCCGATTATTCATCCTCTTTTTATTCTGCATATTTATAAAATCATTTGTATAGATTCTTTCTCATTTTTATTATTTTAGAGTGCATATCTTTTTTATTTTCGTAATATTGATTTTATCATGATTTTCGCGGTGCTTCCTTAAAAGCATCTCAATATTCCTGTAGCAACAAATCTTGAGATATGAACAAAAGATTAGCATTATGGGGGACTGAGGACAATGAACTTGTGCGCTCTCTCCATTTATCTTGGGTTCTTTTTTTTTAGATTGTTTCGCTTCGTGATTTCATGCCAATTATTTGATTCTTCATATTATGTTTTATATATTATTTAGGGGCTGTCTGGTAATGGACTTATGCCGGATTTATGCAGGATTTAAGCCGAATCTTGTCCGACAGTCATTTTGCGCAAAATATATTCTGCGATTTCGTATAACCGAATTTGGTGGATTTCGGCTGTAAATCCCATAAATCCTAAATCCTACGAATCGGTGGATTTAACTTTGTGGGGCTTCGGATTTATTTCGTGGGCTTTCGATTGTCTTCGCTGGCCATGACCACTTCCTAAATCCTCGCAGAAATTGCCAAACAGTTCTGTCGGATTTACAGGATTTATTAAATCTGTTGCGACACAGTTTTCCCGCTTTAACCTATTCAGGATTTAATAAATCTGGATTTACAGGATTTAGTAAATCTGGATTTACGGGTTTTACTAAATCATGATAGCTTAAATCGGATCTGTTGCGAGACAGCCGCTTAAAAGTTAGGACTAGCTCTTATAGATCTACAGGATGTTATGCTGATTGGTAAATAACTAGTGAACCAACTAAAAGTGTGTAAGCTTCTTGATTTTATCCTGTTCCTTTTTACTTATTCATTTTTGCATGAGTTCAACGCTGCGTTCTGAATAGTATCTCAGTATTAACGGTATCTAGTACTACTATATGAGTAATCGAAAGAATTATCATTGCGAGGATAACTGAATGTTTGTTACAAATATGTTGGATTGTAATTTTCTTCACTTAGATGATTTCAGGCCATTTGTAGCTGCCAATAATTTGATTATTTTAAAAATGTTTTCATATGTTGTTTTAAGCTTTTCTTTCTTAGTGGAATACTCGATTGTAAAAGAAACAATAGTTAATGCTTTTTTTTTTTTTTCCATTTTTTTGCATTCATCTAGCACAGTTTTCACTTTATAGTAGGATGTAACTATATATTGATAGTTATTACACTGTCTTCCTGGTTGTACATTGAAAGATGTTATTTTTACTTGTTGATCAGATGTTTGCTTTCAATTTTTATGGGTATATAGATTAGTAATACATATTTTGATATTCTAATTTGCACAATAACTTATATCCCTTCTCTTACTAAGTAGTAATTCGAGAAATTAGTATGCATGTGTATGTTGTTATTTTCTTCTTTTGGATATACAAATGCTGGTATTGATCAAACTTATTTGATTTTCTGTTAACTTTATTGTAATAATTTATGCTTTTAATCTTCAGTTTTTATTTTGGTTAAAATTTTGTTTGCATCAGTTTCACTTCATCTTTTTACATATTTACAGGTTTTTCCTGTTTTTGGCCTGTTATCGGTTAAGTTGGCTTCTCCGAAGCGCGAAGATATAGTAAATCTTGACCACCTCCCTTCCTCCTCACACTGATGCATCATTCCCATACAGCATAGCTCCTACATGATCGATTGCATACAAATTCTTCTTCTCTCAACAACTGCATCAGCCTCTTTGTTTGGCGTGCGTTCAAGAGTGAAGAAGAGGAAAAAGTAGGGACCAGTTGTTGCTGCTGCTTACAACTGCAGTAACCTCAAAGTCCCTCTTTCCCTGTTTCATGTCTCCTAAATTTGACAGCCCAGTTCAGACTCAAATGGCTGTTGCAGTCCTTAACAGATCTCTCAATAATGAGTACCATGGTATTATGAGTAGCGAGGGAAGGCCTTCTTGGAGGCGGCGAGTGTTTGTCCAGACGGACACAGGCTGTGTCCTTGGAATTGAACTGGATCGTGGGGACAATGCCCATACAGTGAAGAGGAAACTGCAGGTGGCTCTTAATGTACCCACTGAAGAAAGTTCACTTACGTTTGGTGATCGTGTGCTGAAGAATGACCTCAGTGATGTTCGAAATGATTCCCCCTTACTCTTGACCAGGAACCTTATTCATAGAAGTTCTTCTACCCCTTGTTTATCTCCAACTGGGAAGGATCTCCAGCATAGAGACAGGAGTGGCCCAATTGAAATATTAGGATGCCCAAGCCATTGCTCAGTAGCAAAGCAGCTTGTTAAGAGTGTTGTGAAGGCCATTAAAAATGGTGTGGATCCTATACCTATTCGTAACGGGCTTGGGGGTGCTTATTATTTCAGGAACTGTAAGGGTGAGAGTGTTGCCATCGTAAAGCCAACTGATGAAGAGCCGTTTGCACCAAATAACCCAAAGGGATTTATTGGGAAAGCTCTTGGTCAGCCAGGCCTGAAGAAGTCAGTCCGAGTTGGGGAGACCGGCTTCAGGGAAGTTGCTGCCTACCTTCTTGACCACGATCAATTTGCAAATGTCCCTCCTACAGTTCTTGTTAAGATCACCCATTCCATGTTTAATGTGAATGAAGGTGTTAGTGGAAATAGCTGTAAGCCTCCAAATAATTATAAGCGAAACCCTATTAGCAAAATTGCTTCATTCCAGCAGTTCGTACCTCATGACTACGATGCCAGCGACCATGGTACCTCAAGTTTTCCCGTTTCTTCCGTGCACAGGGTTGGTATACTTGATATCAGGATTTTCAACACAGATAGGCATGCTGGGAATCTGCTGGTGAGAAAGCGCAAAAATGGATCTGGCAAGTTTGGCGGTGAAGTGGAGCTTACTCCCATTGATCATGGTCTTTGCCTTCCTGAAACCTTGGATGATCCATACTTTGAGTGGATCCATTGGCCTCAGTCGTCGATCCCATTCTCCAATGAGGAGCTTGAATACATTGCCAACCTTGATCCAGTGAGAGATGCCGAGATGCTTAGAATGGAACTGCCAATGATCCGTGAAGCATGCCTTAGAGTTCTTGTCCTCTGTACCCACTTTCTCAAGGAAGCAGCAGCCTTTGGGCTTTGCCTGGCGGAAATTGGTGACATGATGAGTAGACAATTTACAGGGAGGGATGAAGAACCAAGTGAGCTCGAGGTTGTTTGCATCGAGGCAAGGAGTCTGATATCTGAAAGAGAAGTGTTCCTTCCTGAAACGGACATAGATGAAGAACAAATTCAGTTTGATATTGACTGTGAAGAAACTGAGCCTATCGTGTCCAAGCCGCCCAGTTACTATTTTGGCTTTCGTGGGGGGAGTTCCAGGAACCCTCTTTCAAAGTTAGATGAGAGTTTGGAGGATGAAGAGGAAGAAAATGAGGATAAAAACGACGATTGTGCATATAGTGCGAAGGGCATATTTCCTGTTAGCAGACGATCTTTTAATGCGTCAAAGCTGTCTTTTTCACTAAAAAGCATCAGTCTCACCGGCAAATCTCAGCGCCATCATGGTGGTTTTCTGAAGCGGGATAAGATCATTGGAAAAATTAACAATAGCGGCTGCGATGGGGGCCTTCAAGGATGGAGCAGGAGCGCAAACGAGCAGCTGACAGTTAGTGCAAGCTACGTGAATCTTGCAGACATGGGTGAGGAAGAGTGGGGAGCATTCCTTGAGAAGTTCCTGGAGCTACTGCCGGGCTCTTTCCGTGGCAGGAAGTGTAGGAGTGCTGATCAGACGAAAAGGCTGGGTACTTCCTGCCAGTTTTGAGTAGGAGATAGAAGAGGAGCATGTTACATGAAGGAGCGGCTGCTTTCTTGTTTTCATTCGTTTTCCTAAGTAGTTCGTTGTTTGTTGTGTGCACTTTGGTTGGTAGTAGGTGTAAGGAAATTGAAAATGGAGGTTTTGTCTGAAAATAAAGCCATTGCGATGGGATCTCTCTGGATGGTGTGCCTAATCTGGAGGGTTGAGATGATAGGCAAGATGGAGTTGATGTTGCATCTGTATATATAATCTTATGCCCAAGTTTGAGATCCCTTTTATCATGAAGGTGACTCGTGGTGATGGCTTGCCTTTATTTTTGTTAATTTTATGTTTCTTCAGTATATTACATGCTATCAATGATCTTGGTTCGCAGCTGTTGAGACAGAAATCCAATATATTTGAGCATGTTGGCTTTATATATCCTGTCTAAACATTCAGTGCCAATGGTTTGAAGAAGTCTTTTTCATGTATTAATAGCTTATATTCTTTTTTTTTTTTTTAACATTTGCTCTCTTTCTGCTGCAGTATCACAATCTGCTCTACTGTTTCACTAGAATGGCATGAAGTTTCCTCTGTGCTAATCAAAATTGTGCGTTATTATCTTATGATGTTATAAGTTCATGCTCTCTAATTTTACTTATTTTATAAATATCTCTTTGCTTGCTATATTTTTTTTTCTAGAGAAATTTGTTTTTGATTTCCAGATGATAGGGATTGCGGGCCTCTGTAGCATTTATTGAATTTCAGAAGATAATTCAATGGCCTGTGGTAGACCTTTTTATTGGGGTAGAAAAATGCATCGATTGGATGGTATAAAAAAAAGGTAAAATCAAAGGATAAGAAAGCAACAAGCAATATAAGAAAATGAGAAGGTCAAATATGTAACAAGTGTAAATATAAACGAAATTTGTTGGAGATAAGCTAGTTTTATTGAAAAATTTGTCATTTTTTACTATAAGTATGGTGAAGGGATGTCAACAAACGCAACACAATTCTAATGTATTGACATATCAAACATTTAAAGTGATGTATTAAAAAGAAATCCTAATTTAAACTTTTGTAGTTTAAATTTTCAATATATTGGTTATGGCATGTAGACCAAGCAATATAAATATCCTGAATGTTAATTTTGTAAATTTGTTCGTTTTAGATGTTATACTTGTAATTCTCATAAATAATATATATATATATATATATATATCATGATGCTATCTAAAAGTGACATGCGAGCATTAAATTAATGCGACTTGCTACTAATAAATTCCTCTTTGATAAGTTGTCTAATCAGCGGAATGGACGAGACGGATTTTTAAAGCAAGAGCAGTAGCTGGATGAACGATGCACGATTTGAACACAGCTGTTAGTCTTCACATATTTTATTTTGTCATATATATATATATATATATATATATATATATATATATATATATATATATATATATATATATATATATATATATATAATTTTTTAGAAGGAATGGCTAAAGACTATTAAATAAGTCTCTGTTATCTCTAAGTAGGGCTGTCAAAATTGCTCGTTCTTCGCGAACAACTCGTGTTCGGCTCGTTAATTNTGTATATATATAATTTTTTAAAAAGAATGGCTGAAGACTATTAAATAAGTTTCTCTAATCTCTAAATATGTTAAATATTCAAGTATAACACTAATAGAAAGATATGTATATATAATATGTTGAAATTTCAGAATAATGCGGAATACTTAATTATTTCATTGATATGAAGGAGGGTGTAAATAACCATTACAAGAGCTTTATAATATGAAAAATAATAAAAAGGAAATGATATGAAAGGAAAGATATATCATATAATATTTTCAATAATTAATTCATATTAATTATTATGAGATATATGAAATAACATAAAGTAGGAAATCAAATAATTCTTAATCTAAGTAAATAAATATAAAATAGGAAAGAAAATATCTCCTTATATTAAGGAAATGATTTATTTCTCATAACTTCTTATAAGAATAAATTATTTACTATTTTAAATATTCAAGTATAACACTAATAGAAAGATATGTATATATAATCAAAGAGCCATCTTTTGCTGAGTTGATGACGTGGACAGGAGGAAAAAATGGACAGATATAATGTAAAATATGCACATATGTTTGAGCTGTAGGTGCGCAGAAGCGGGGAATGAATGATTATGATGATGAATGAATGAATGTGGGGGAGGTTTTGTACATTGTTAATGGCGAGAGAGTTGAATTGCGCACCCGGTTTCGGACCGAATATCGGGTACCGGAGCTGCTCCGTGGTCCCGTACGAAAGGGACCACGTGGGTTGTCGGATTGCAAAGACATTTCCGTTTCAGCTGACGCCGTTCGCCCACATTTCGTCTATTATACCAAGTGGGCCTCGGTTATTTTATAGCATTATGTTGGCGTCTTTCTCTCACTTTTGGGCAATTAAATTCAGCTTATTCTTTTGTAGTTATATATATAATTGAATTCAGAACTGTCCGTAGATCACACCCCATCTGAATAGAATATAGAAAAGAAAAATAAAGAGGGAATTAAAAGGATAAAAATTAGTATTGTATTTATATGTTTCTCTGAAAAAATATGTCTGTATATTTAAGTACTCTTGTATTTATAAAAAGTTGTTAATAACGATGCTAATGTTTAGAGCTTTTGATTGATCGTTACGATTCGTCTTGTGGATTGGTGAGGAAATGGTCATGAGTCACTTGTCAAATTTTTACATTTTTTTCTTTTTAAGTTGGTCATTGAGTTGCCATGGCGAGATATCTCTCCATTTTCAGTTGGTCTGTCTTTCTCGGTTCAGTTGGTGAACAACATGTCATCAAACTGTTAATTTTTTACTCGTTTCATCCGTTAGGTTTGGCCTTTTGATACGTGTCTTTTTTAGACCGTTTGATTTAATTAGGTGTATTTTGATCACAGATGCTTTAGTTCCCTAGTTCTCTTGTACATTAGTAGGCTGCAAGCTAAAATGAGAGCCAAAGAATTAAACTCAAAAATGGTTGGATTCTTATTTTATAAATAGGCGGTAGAGTTTTTCCAATTTTGCATGCTCCTCCCTTAATCAGCATTCTTTGCTTTTTTGAGAGTTTCTTATGATGGACAATTTTCCTAAATCCCGAGATCCCATCCCAAGAAATGTTTTGCTTCATGGACTATTTGAAGAGAAGAAAAGCAAGAGGCAAGCTGGTTGTGAAGAAGAAGAGGGGCTCACCCTCAAGTCATATTGACTCTTCTAGAGTAGTTCTAGGGGCGTTTTACTTGCGACCATGGACATCGCTTGGATGGTCTCCATCAATCAATCATCTAATAAAGTATGCATGCACCTCCCATCAAATCCCTTAGTTTTTTATGAGTTTGATGACCGGTTGTCATTGTGATAGCTCATCCTCAAGAGCGGTGCTGATTGAAATTATTGAAGATATGCATATGTCATAATGTTTGATTGAGATACTTTGTGGTTGCTTATCAACATATAGTATTATCGTTTTTAGGTGACTGATGATGAGACTCATCTGGGTGTGAAGGAAGCTTTAATAGCATTATTTGAGGTTGAGGGGCAAATGGTGGAAGAAGACAGTCGACCCACCTGAGGAGGCTCACCCTTGGGTCACATTGGCTTTTTTAGAGTAATTATTGGTTTATATGGGTCTTGAAGGGAGGAGAATTAGGCTTACTGGTTTTTCATGATTTTCTTATTATTGAGTAATTTCTTGATGCAACTTGTTGGATGATTAAAATGAATGAGAAAGTTATGAGTATAATAACAATTAATTTGTAATATTAAGTAAAGAGTATACTAAAGATTAAATTACAATCATAACTTAAAGATGTAACGACATTAAACCATATGAAAAAAGGTAATATCTTTTAATGATTCAGTTGCAGTTCACATCCATGCATTAAGTATTCACCATCCTTAGATTTCTCTTACATCCTACAATTAAATAAAACTATTAGAGAAGCATTTTTACCATTCTTTACTTCAAGATAACCAAGACAGTTCTTCAATTTCCTTCTTAGCAAATGTAGGTTTTTTGCTATATTCTCTATTAGAACATTATAACAAATACGTATGATAAAATATAATTAAAAGAATACGATGAAGAGAAATAAGTTCTTATACATGAATAATCCTTTGAAGAAAAAAACATGATTATCATACAAAATACAATCCTATTTGAACAAGCAAAAGTCAAATCCTTTAGATCTTAAGTTTGCATAGAAATTTTTAAAGAAAATACTTGATAGCTACTTATAGAGAAGAGAGATCAAATGTTTCAAAAAAATATAAGTTATTCAACTTACTTAACCTTAGTCTTTAACATAGCATATATCTATTAGTTGGGGGTTTAAAATATATTTGCTCATATCTTTCCAACAAGTAATCATTCAAAAAATCCTTAAATAACTAAGTTTCATCATCAAAAGTTTCTAGATTTTAACAATTAATAATACCAACAAAATTTTAGAAAGGCTTCTGGAGTTCTTTTTCAAGGTATCTTATAATTTCTTTCAAGATATAAAGTTTGGTTTTTGTATGCAAATTTCAAAATATTTTACAAAGGCCCACAAAGACTTTATGGATCTGCTAAAATTTTATTGAGGCTAATTTTACCTATTTTATTTCATTTTTTTTATTTTCTTCCATTAAATTAAAATTGCTTTTATTAAATTATATTTAGTTGTTTATTTAAGGTTCTAAATACTTTTTAAAAATATTTATCTTACTTGAAAATTTTTAACGTTATGATTAAGTTGATATAAGAAATTTCTTTCACTAAAGATGAGTGAAAATACACTTGTTTGTCTGCTCATAATACCTTTAATATTTTACTTCATGACTCTTACACATGAGATGCATAAACTATTTTTCTATTTTATGTCATGACTCTTCTTCTTATTATTTCTAATGATGTTCATGTTATCTACAATTATTTTATTCAAGAAAACATTAGTCCTTATTTTTTAAGTGAATTTTTTATCTTCAAAATTTATAAAATGATATAGGCTAATGAGTCTAATAGATTGTGAGGGTGACATATTTGTCAAGGATATGTATGATCGGGACTATTTAGCATTTACATATATTATCTTGATGCAATTAATTTAATTAATTATCATATATAATTTTGAAATTAATATTTTGTTATCATGCTATTAATCATATATAAATTGGGTTAGCATTTTCATTTTAGAATACATCTATGTAGTAATCATATAAAATAATATTTATTGTAAGTTATCATATCACAACTCATGATATCTATCCAAATATGACTTGAAATAAACAAAATCTTTGAGACATTCAATCAACTTAAATCTTTAGTCTTAAGTATTTTAAACAAGAAAAAATGTATGAATAATGAACATGTTTGATACCTTTGTTTGATGGACAATTGAGAGTAGTAAAAGATTTCATTTTTTTCTTATATTGGTGGAAGAAGTTGGCTTATTTATAGAACTTCTAAAGCTAGCTAAATTAGATAATTATAAGCAAAAAGATTTTGAGCATTACATATTTATAACTAAGCTAATGTATTTTTATTCTATAATTGGCTATTTATGCAACCCATTTAATGTGTATGAGTTATTTCAATGATGTACTTTCACACATTCATTGTGCATGAGGAAGAGGAGGAAATACATTTTGTTGATTACAATGTTGGAACACATCAACTCTAGCCATGCATGCAAGTAATGTTGACAGTGCAGATCATGAGCACAAGGCATATCAAAATTAGTTATAGAGAACACATATTCATCACTTAGTATGAAATTAAGAAATATTATGCATAATTTATTTTGATGTCCTTGAACAAAGCTGCATAATTTTTTAATGATATATACATGCAACTAGCTCAACATTATAGAATGTCTTAGAGGTTGTTTGGGATCACTTTTGATTTTGATTTATATTTTTATATTTTATATTTTTATTTAAAAGAAAACAAGTTTAGCATTGTATAACATGCTTATTGATTTTTAAAAATACTTAAAGAAAACAAGTTTAGCATTGTATAACATGCTTATTGATTTTTAAAAATACTTAAAATGATTTTTAGATGTCTTGAGTGTTCTTAAAACTAAATTAATTTATTTTTAATAACTAAGAATAAAAGCATGCCAAAATACACTAAACAAACATGTTTTTAATATATATATATATATATATATATATATATATAAGATGAACCAAACCAATAAGGAATATGACTCATGTAGTCCATAAATATTATTACATGACAACACACTTCACACATTTCATAACCTATACAAATTGATTCAAAATATAGAAAATTAAGAAAAGAAATGAAGAACCAAAATGAATAACTATCCAGTTATATTTGTTAGTCCCCATGCTCTCTCAGCCATCCTCACACATTCTCCAAATCTAAAGCAGTCAACAATGTGGTCAACTGACATTCCTGCAGCTTGCATGAAGGAATAAACAATTACAGGACCAACCAAGCGAAATCCTCTCCTCACCAAATCTTTGCTTATTGCTTCTGCCTTTGGAGTCCTGAGGGGAATACTTTTCGGGTATTTGTATTTATTAACCATTGGTTTGTGATTCACTTGACCCCACATGTATCCACTAAATGATCCAAACTCCTTCGCAACCTAAATATACATTAAATACATCAAATCATAACATAATAATGTTCTTACTGGTTTTCTTGAATTGGTTAAATAACTATGCTTTGTGTGAGTAGAAAGAAAAGTTTTAAGATATGATAACTTAGTTCAAAATTTTGTCGTGTACCCCAATCTGTTGGTTGGCATCCACACTATAAGAACTCTCAGGTCAGATGTTCGAGTCTCCTCTGGCATGGTTGGCCTTAAGGAGGTGGCATTTGAATTGTTAGGCAAATTAGGAGTGGTTGGATACTCGTATAATAGCCTCTGACCATTCCTTATATATATATATATATATATACACACACACATTGAGTGCAATGAAATATCTTATGGGATTTGTTGACATCACAATCTCATAAGCAAATAATAGAAAAAAGGGATGGAAATAGGAAAATGACTTTAAGAACATGGTACTGAAGAAAAGCATAAATAATGGCATTATAGGAATACAATACAAAATTCAATGAAAAATCAAAATTAGTCCAAGCATCAATATACCTTCTGTATACATTTAGCATTGTCTAGTATGCACCTAACTCTGTTCTCGGCCAAGTTGAGTTCCTTGTTTGAACCAATGACCATTACATCATTTTCCTCCATTTTTGCAACAACATTATAATCAAATTTTGCAAATGCATCCCTATACAAAATGTCAAAAAAAAAATGATGAGAAGGCTTTAAAATAAATACATAAATATAATTAACAAACCAGTAAAATGATTTATTTAATTTTTTTTTAAATTTATGATGAATGAAATGTCTAAAGAAGCATGGATCTTACAACCTATATAGCTCCCTTCTCTTCAGTATTTCCGTCCAGTTGTGATCAATGAGCATTCCACATAGCGCTAGCAACTCAAAAAGCCGGCTGAAACCAACATGTTCAATAAATTATAGTGTTCTTTATCTCTCACTCTCTTATATATATATATATATATATATATATATATATATATATATATATATATATATATATATATATATATATATATATA
>NEWO01000006.1:339024-376127 GCA_003013225.1 Phalaenopsis aphrodite
ATTGTGAAGAAATTAAAATCATTTGAATATATATATATAAACTGTTTTGTGTCAAATCAGAGCCCTCTTGTTTTTTACCCTCTTTCAAGTGTTATAAAGAACATTGACTAATCAAGAGTTTGGTCCCTAATTTCGTGATTAGGCTAGGAGGATACCAGCTGCCACTCCAGAGCTCCCACTAC
Source organism: Phalaenopsis aphrodite (assembly GCA_003013225.1). Classification (NCBI taxonomy): domain Eukaryota; kingdom Viridiplantae; phylum Streptophyta; class Magnoliopsida; order Asparagales; family Orchidaceae; genus Phalaenopsis; species Phalaenopsis aphrodite. The sequence goes on from NEWO01000006.1 coordinate 339,207, forward strand.
TCCCTCCCCTGAGGGCTAACAATCTTGCATTAGTTTCCAATCAACTGGATCAAATTGAGGATTTTAATCTATCACCTTAAAATCTCTAATTTTGCATCCAACAAAATATATTTTTCTATTTATTTGCACTAAATTTCATCAATGACATATTCTCCCATGAAATCAAATGTGACTCTCCCCCTATTGTAGAAATCATAGCCCTTTTCAGAACAAATGTTTCTCAACATGTTTTACCATTTCAATTGGTCAGATCAAAAAGTAAATGAAGATCGGAGTTCAAATCATCACAAATTATTAATATTTAAAATCATAGAAAATAAAATCAATTCTTCACAAAACTATTTCTCAAAGTAGGGAGAATGATAAAGAATACTACTCAGAATTCATGAGAAGGATACAACAAAACACGGATTTCATATATAAAAACAAATTTACAAAACAAAAGAAATAAAAGACAACTTATCTCACAATCTTTCCCAAGCAAATCCCTAGAAGTTCTCTTCAAGTCTTTCCCTCTTTACAAGCACACTTAATTCTCTCTTAGAAGTGTAATGAATAAGAGATCTTTTACCTTCCCTCTCCTCTTACAAGCCTAGAAGAAAATCTCTTCTTCTCTTCTCTCCTTGCATTTCACGCCACCCCCACCTTCTTGTCCTTTTCGTCCCCTTCACCACCACCACATATTGAAGTCTGAAGTTTTTTTCTTTTATTAGGGGTTGCCTCCTTTCAAAAGGAATTCAAAATTCCCTCCAAAAGTCAACTATTTTAAATTCAAAAAATGTGTCATTTGATCCAAGAGACATATCACTTCATAAAAGAAACTTCCAAAGTATTTATATGCATTGAATTACTCCAATAGGTGTGTAGAACAAGCGTTCCTTTTAAAATTCGTGCAAAATTTGTCTCGAACCGCTTTAATCCACAAAACGTCGTCTCTAGCGCATCATGTGTCAGCTCTCTGTCAAACAGCGCATGATGCGCCAGAATCCCAAAATTAGTTGTTTTGGCCCCAAATTTTGTTCCTTTTGTCATTTTTGCTCCAAATGCCTAAAAATAATATACCTGAAATAAAAATATGGAAACATCCTTATTTAAAGTGTAATATCACCAAAATTAAGTATAAAATAGGTACTTAAAACATTATATTATTTTTGTGTATCAGCACCCAACGACCAAAGGGCACCCTTAGTCCTAAAAAGGGAAGGAAATTCCGAATAATTTAACAATATTGGGTCGGAGTTGATGTATAAACAACAGTTCAAGTGCACTGAGGCGTCATGTTAGTCGAAAAATGTGTTCTCTTGGCAAATCTCTAAAGTCAAGCCTTGGGAGAGGTTCAAAATCCTTACACTGGAATCTTACAACGGATCAGACTAATCCAACTGACCACATTGCCTTCTTTGAATTGATCATATGCTTGTCAAGGATCACCTACACACTAAATTGCATTTTTTTTTTTTACCACACTAAGGGAGTCGACTCTCAAGTAGTTAAATTGTTTGTCCCTAGGTGTGATTACATCATTTGCTGACTTCAAGTGATGTTTTTGACGGAGTTTGTAAGAGTCCAAAAAGTCTAGAAAAATTCACAGGCCCTCCTACAGACTAGGCAAGAGCAAAATGAGAGCCTCCAATCGTTAATCACTCAATTCCAAAAGGAGACATTGGAGTGCAAGATTTGGAACCCGCGTTAGCACATGTTGTCCTAGCACAAAGGTAGAATGACAATTCTGGTATGCTCTAGGTCTACAGTGACCAAAGGCCTTATCAGAGTTCTTGGAGTTGGCAACAACCATATATCAGCCGAGGAATACAACTCCATCCCTGCTTTCTCCATAACAAAATCTTCCACCCATCTTATGCACAAAGGAGCCCCAAACAATGTTGTGTAGAGTAAGTGATGATTCAGGTCTCTCCACTCACCCACTTTATGAAGAAAATCGTCCGCCCCAACACCACAGGGGAGCCGATAGTCCCTACAACTGAGTGAATCAGACCCAATAATCTGATCAGATGTCGGTTCATATAATAAACGCCTGCCACCCCTTCACAAAACACCCAAGAAAACTTTGTTAAGGATATTAATAGCCTATCATACATACTACCATAAGTTGAGGCAATTATTATGAATATACTGTAAAATGAATACAAGAGCTTAGTACTTCTGGTGTTTGAATAGTATTAATATAAATGAAAAACAATATTTCAATGAATTTATAATATGCCATTAGCCTACTATTTGTGAATTACGAACCAAAACAAATCAAGAAAATATGAATCACAACACTCGCAACGGTCTCACCCAAACAACGCACTTCACACAACCCCGCCATGCACCTTACCCTGCCAGCACCACACAGCCTTTCATGCAACGACGATCTAACCGAGTGAGGCAACCCAACCTCACCGCACAGTTGCAACCCAATGCACCCCCGGCCTCTACAACCACATAGCTCAATCACAACATCATCGTGTCAACACAGCAACTCCCCACTTCTCATGATCAAAGAAAGCCAACTTACAAAATCCACAACAATAATATAGTAAAAGTTATAGCAAGAAATGTTCCACCGTTCATTCTGCTCTCTCTTTTTTTCTAACAAACTTCTGCAATGCCTACATCTATCATTCTCACCTCCTTATAATATTAAATAGCTCTCTTGCTCCCAAATTCACCAACGAACAAAAACATCTCCCAGATTGTAAATCGAGAAAGAGAAGATCAATTCTTTCTGAAGTTTAATCCTTCCATGGATCACTTTCATCCCTGACCTCTGAAGGCTCAATAACTTCGGCTTCTGCAGGTTCATCAGACTCGGCCTCAGATGAGCTTTCTTCATCACCATCAGCTTCAGCGTATTCAGCAACCTCGGACTCCGACCGGCCCCACCGGCCTCCGAGAGCAATCGCCATCATCTCATAAATTTTGTTTCCCAGCTCTGCAGGACTATCAGGCTGAAATATTTGTAGCAGACCACAAATGTAAAGTAGATAGTTAATAACGGCAGCATAGTATTCACATATACCAAGTCTTCTGCTAAATAACTCTGGAACAATTTTTGGACTAATAAACAAATGAGTTAAACATTTTGTTTGGATTGATAAAAGGACAATATATAAAGTACATATGATACATTACTTGTAGATGTGTGGGTATGATGTATAATATTGATAAATTTCATCTTTATTCACGTATTTTTTTCATTTCGATCATAAAATATTCATTAAAAACATGAAAAGCTTTTTATTTGAGTTCCAAGGTTCTTAGATTCTAAGATTTTTTGACTCGTTAAAGAATTTGAGCTTGAAAAATAATGAATCAAACCGACTCAAACATTTTCAAGCTAAAACCATCAGCAAACTTACAGTGAATCCACTGGAGATCAATGCTGTATCATATAAAAGATCAACAGCTCTATTAGCTTCTGAGTTGTTAGGATCATGCTTACAAGCAGCCTGCAAATATAGACAAACAGTGAAAACCAACGAATAGTAAAATTTCAGGTCAGACAATGAAAGGAAAGCTAAAGGTAGCAAGAAGAACTAATTACACTCAAGTCCTTGATGATAGGATGATCAGGATTGATCTCTAATATTCTCCTTCCTCTCATGAATTCCAAGCTTGATGTGTCTCCTAGCGTCTGTGCCTTCATGAGCCTATAAAATCATAAGCAAATGAGGATTTGAAGTACTCTTAACATAGCGCTTCAATTTAAAACAAAATAAATATTGTGTCGAGGTGGGGAGGATAATTATGTCCTAAGGTTGAAAAAGACACAGCAATCGTTGACATTTTAATTTATTAGAAATCAGAATTGAACTGTCAGCTCAAAAATGATTGGCGCAAACCCAATCAATAAATGCTATACAAACATGTGTACCTTTCCATGTTGGCAGACCACCCAAACTTGCCAGAAACCAGCACACAAGGAGAGGAGCTAAGCCTCTTTGAAACTTGAACCTTGGCAACCTTATCACCAAGTTGTTGCTTTAACCAATCACACAGGAGATTGTACTCCTGCATGTTCTCTCTTTCTTTTACTTCATCTTCATCACCTTTTGTTTTCCAAAATGGCAAAAAAACAAAATAAATTATTGAAAAATCCATGTACACAAAAAAATATATATATACACATGAAGAGGTTCAATTACAAAATAAACTCACCCAATTCAAGATCTTCCTTACTAATATCCACAAATTTCTTCTCTTTGTAAGTCTGCAGGTTCTGAATAGCAACCTCATCGATCGGCTCAACAAGATACAAAACCTGAAAAAAAAAATTTGTGATAATAATGTTTAGACAACAATACAATGCAAAATTTACATAAAAAATTAAAAGAAAATATCAGTTGCTAACCTCTATATCCTTCTGGACCAGTTTCTCCAAGAATGGGGCACTTTTAGCACTCTTAAGGCTATCTGAGGCCAGGTAATAGATAGCTTTCTGATTCTCAGCCATGTTTTCAACATACTGATCTAAGCTTATCAAATCCTCTTCACTCTTGGAAGAGTAGAAGCGCAGAAGAGGGCCGAGTCGCTTGTGGTTTCCGGAATCTTCGATACAACCTAACTTGAGAAGCTTGCCAAAGTTCTCCCAGAACTTTTTATAATCCTATATCATTTTGATTAAAACTTGTTAAAATAGGTAGCGGGATGCAATCAATTGAACTCTCCTTGAGCAGTTTCTACCTCTTTGTTCTCACTTTCAGATATCTCCTGAATCATATCAAATGTTTTCCGAACAAGCCTCTTCCGCATGATTCTTACCTGCATCATTATGGTAATGTAGAAAAAAAATGAGAAAACGAATGCATATAGCATAGAAAGTTGGTGATGTGCAATACCTTTATATAAACATGACTGCAGATGTTGGAATTTAAAAAATAAATAAATAAATAAATCTAGCATATGGTCCAACTGAACTAAGCTTGGCTCTATAAATAGCTTGTGTGCTAACCTCAATAAGCCAACCAACAAAGCTTGATCTTGCTCCGATAAAACTAATGAGCTAGCTCAAATTAAAATATAGGGGCATTTTCATACATGCCACCCAATTCCTATGTATTTACATATCTAACACTTAAACTTTACTATTCACATTTATCCCACCCAAATCTTCCATATCACATTAAAATATCACAATTTTTACTTTTAAAACATGAAATAGAATTCTTCTTGCATAAAATTATAAAAACGATAAAGGTTCTGGTTGCCCCCACTCTCTCTCTTTCCCCCCACCCCAACCCCCAACCCCCTCCTCTCTTCTCTACAATTCACTGTTCTGAGTCCAAAATCTCATTCATTCCATGATTTTCATTTGCACAACTAAAATTTGCATCAATCTTCCCTTTCATAAGAAGATGAGCTGGCTTGAGCTCATTGAATTAAGCTTGAGCTTAACCTGAAGGCGGCCAACCATTGATTAGACTAAGCTTATACTCTCAATCTACTATTTAATATAGAAGGCATATAATGGCTTACAATTCTACTTTCTTGAAGGATCTCGCGAGAAACATTGAGAGGAAGGTCATTGGAATCTACAACACCCTTCACAAAGCTCAAGTATCGTGGGAACTGCAAAGGAAATCAAAAATAGAACCATAAGTGCTCCAAAATAAAATAAAAACGTAAAAAAATGAATTAAAATAATAATAATAAACATGAGATTATGAGTGGCTTAAGAGTCCCTCATGTTCCAGTACAACTTACCAGCTCGCCATCAAAATCATCAGAGATGAAAACACGTTTGACATACAAGCGAATATTCTTCGTCTTGGGATTTACTATATCCTCATTATTAAGAGGCGCCATTCCGGGAACATAAAGAATGCTTCTAAATTCCACCTCTCCCTGTTTATAACAGCTTGTGTTAATGCCAAAATACAAATAGCCATAAGAACTTTGATCTTGTATTCTATATGATCTATGAAAGCTCCAACCTCTGTGGTGAAGTGAGCATGAGCTAATGGATCCAAGAACTCATTAAATGTCTTCTTATAGAACTCATTATATTCGTCCTTCTCAACTTCCTTGGGATTTCGCATCTGCATATGCAAAAAAGACGGCCAGATTAGTGCATAATAAACTTCTACGGAGTGTGAATCAAAGGGAGATTGATTTTTAGCTCAATACAACAATTATGAGATCCATTTTCAACCCAAAAACTTAGACCCAGTGGAATCACTTTTATTTTTTATTTTCTATTTTCTATTTTTATACTGTTTTGTTTATGTTTTGATTTAAATAGAAGTATGTTTAGTTGTGATAGTTGTTTATAGAAACACTCAAAACATCATTTAGTTATTTTGAATGTTTTTAAAAACAAAATAAAAAAATACATTTAAAAATAACGCTCTACAAATATACTTTCAAAAACAAGATTAAACAAAAACAAAAAAACAGAAAACAAAAGTGATGCCAAATGGGACCTTAAAGTTAGAGAGGGCTGACCACCTTTAGTATTTTTACACCAGCATACAAATCTGGTGTGAGAGACTAAACACAATGCTCTCATCTGCCTTATAATATAAAATCTACAAAATGCTGCAGAAGTTTAAAAAAAAGATGCTTAAAGCTTACCCAGATGGGTTTTGTCTCGTTTGCCAATTCCCAATCCCAGTATTTTTCAGTGACAGACTTCGTCTTCTTCTTTTCACCCTGATGTTTAGAAAAGAAAAAATTAACTTCGCTATAATTTACAGGAAGAAATATTACAGGCGCCCACTTCGAACAAAAAAAAGTACCTCTGGTTTGGCCTCCTCACCCTCCTTTTTTTCCTCTTCCTCTTCAACCTGATCAGAAAAGAAAAGAAAAGGGATCAACAAAAGAAAAACAATATATAGAGTTCATGCACAACCAATAAATAAATAAATAAAAAACCTGAAGATCACTCAAAAATCATATCAAATTTTGGCTCAGATCTTTGTCAAACAAACCAACTAATGAGCCAAGCCCAGCTTAAACCAAACATGGATCAGATCAGTATTGAAATATATAGAAATCAATCTATGAATGCATTTTTACTGCAATTTAAACCAACATCCAAAAACAGTAATAGCATAAATAACAAATTCAAAAGGAAACTCACCTCTACAGTCCTTGATTTCTCCTGCCATGTGTATATGGGAAAGGCTACAAACTGAGAATAGTTCTTAACCAATTTCTGGATCGTCGAGGGATCAGCAAATTCAAACTTGTCATCTTCCTATAAAACCAGAAGATTTTAGGATTAGAACCACAGGAGTAGTAGAATCATCTTAAACTCGGAATAATAAAATATTTATAAACAAAGCTCAAGAATTATCATACCCTTAAATAAAGTGTGATTTGGGTTCCACGGCGCAGTAACTTTTCAGAATCAGACTCTTCCTTGATCACATATAAGCTACTGTCAGCTACTGCTTCCCACACATATTGCTTATCGGATTTCGGACTCTTGGTCGACACAATTACCTATTTGCAGGTTTTGAGCAAACTCCGAACAATATAATTTAGTCAGATAACTAACATGTAATTTTTAAGTACCTTTTCAGCAACAAGGAAAGCAGAATAGAAACCAACACCAAATTGACCAATCAAACCATTATCTGCCCCCACTTCCTTATTCTCCTAAAGAACAAATAATAACCGTCAATGCATGCAAAATGTAAATATAAATAAAATAGATAAATAAATTATAAGCAAATTCAACTATTAACTACAAAAGCAGAATCACAAAAACCTTCAATGCTTTCAGGAATTTAGAAGTTCCACTCTGAGCAATAGTTCCAAGGCAGTCAATCAGCTCCTCCTTGGTCATACCAATGCCGGTATCTCTGCAGGACAAAATTCATACCTAAAATAATTTGTGTTGAAATAAAAAAGAATTAATAGATGAATGAGTACTTACGTGATAGTAATAGTCCCATTATCTGGGTCGGGTTTGATTCGAATTTCCAATTCAGAGCCGTCGGAAACGAGAGAAGGATCGGTCACGCTCAAAAATCTCAACTTGTCCAAAGCATCACTTGCGTTACTGAATGAGGCAAAGCATTTGTAAAAAAACTCTGAAGAGTTTTTTTTTCAAAGGTAGCACAAACCAAATGAAACATTTCATAGTCAAATAATTAAAAAAACTTCTGATGCGATTTCCTGAGCTAGTAAAAATGCAAGTGTAATCCATGCAAAGATCCCAAAGCACACATAACTTGATGTTCAAGATTTTTTTTATAATATTCAAGTTAGATGGTAGTTTTATTTATTTAAACATTACTTGATTTTACATATTAAACTTTATTGTGTAATACATGTGTGAAATAGTTTAACTAAATTGCATGATAGTATAAATATTTCGAAATGATAAATGAAATTTAGGTTAAAGATTCATAATTTTTTGTATTGTGGATATATATTGATGGGATCATTTTTTTTTAATTGTAAATACTTATTCGGAGAGGAACAATTCTCTCTTAACTGTATTATTCACATGTAGGGTACATATATATAGAGAAAACAATCTCTCCTAATTTACAAACTTACCTTATATACAAGGAAAACAATCTCTCCTTTCATGATCTAAATTCGGAAAGGAAATAATTCTTAATGAAAAATAAAATAACATAGAATAGGAAGAGAATGAGCTAATCAAAGGTTAAGTTGTCCCAATCAAATCCTCCATAAGATGCTCTAATTTACAAACCACCCTCAAGTTGGGTCGTAAATGTTGTAGAGATCAAGCTTGGTATTGGACTCTGAGAAGGTGCTTAACTAAAGAGCTCTGGTGTAGACGTGAGCAACTTGTTGGTCTATTGGGTTGTAGCTTAGCTATACAATTCCTCCATTGACCTTTATAGAGATGAAGTGTTTATCAACATCATATGTTTGGTCTGGTCATGATGCACATAATTGTTGGCAATACTGTTAATTGTTTTACTTCCATAAAATATCTATATATATGCCTATTGAAAGTACATCCCAATTCCTTTAACAATTTTTGAATCAAGATCCCTTCATAGATTCCCAAGGTGAGTGTCCTATATTCTGATTTTGCACTACTTCTAGAAACAACAGCTTGTTTCTTATTTCTTCATGTCACCAAATTTTCCCATACATAGGAGCAATAAATTGTTGTGAATCTTCTGTCGGTGAATTTCTCAACCCAACTAGCATCAGTATAAACTTTCACCCCTCTGTTCCTGATTTTCTCAAAGATTAATCCATAACCAGAAGTAAGCCTTCTTGACAAACCTCAGAAGTTCGTACAACTTCTTCAAATGCTCTTCATTATAGTTATTCATGTGCTGGCTCACAGTACTGACAGAGTGTAATATACATCCTCATATGTGACAAGTAGATGAGTTTTCCTACAATTTTTTTAAATATTCCCTTATCCACAAAGACGTTTTCTTCTTCCCTCTTTGACTTGTGGTTGGGAGCCATTAGAGTATAAGCAATCTTACATAATCATCCTTGTTTCTATCAGTAGATCTAGAATGCATTCCTCTGTGATATAATGATTCCTTTCTTGGAGCTTGCTACCTCCATACCTAAAAAATATCTCATAGTTCTTAGGTCCTTCACATCAAACTATGGCAAGCACTTCATTGATCTATGTTATTACTCCAAGGTCAACCCATAAAGATGTTCTGTGATATAGCAAAACCGTCATTAATATTGCAAAGTATCGTGTACATCATGACAGGACCAAGCACATTGAAATTGATCGATGTTTTATCTTTGAAAAGGTCAATGGAGGCATTATTCACTTAATCTACATCCTGACTCGTGTTCAAGTTGCTAATATTTTCACTAAATCCCTACCTCCAGGTAGCATCACTAATTTGAATACCTAGTTGAGCCTTTTACAACATCTATGACCCAGCTTGAGGGGGAGTGTGGAATTTTGAGTTTTCTATTTTAACATTATTCTCTTTTTGTTATGTCATATTTCTTTCCTTCTAGAGTTGGTTTCTCTTTGGTAAGTTATAATGATTGTAATTAAGTTTGTCCTAGTCATTTCTTATTATAAAATGAGAAAGTTGTAATTTGATTATTGAGAAATAAGAAAATATGGTTTTCTTTATCTTTCTTTAGTTATCATCATAAGAATTGACTCTGATTCACATAATAAAAATAGGAAACATTGTAACTTCCCCGAGATGCATGCAAATCTAAGTCATTTAAATTGAAACAATGATAGTGTCAAACATCAAGAAAAAAAATTTTGTCAAAATCACTGCTACTTACTGTGTTCTTAATGATATAAAAACCGTATTAGAAAATCCATCCAAATCAAGTATGAACATTCAAAGCTTATAGAACTATGAATCAGCTAATATCCCATACCTAAACACTAGAATAGCAAGAATGTGTTGAAGTTTGTTTTAACTAGTTCTCTAACTAAAAATGAACGATGGATGAACATGCAATACCAATATGTATATAGTAGATGAAAAGGATGGATGGATGGGACGGACAGCCAAAAAGTACAAATCTTAGTACAGTTGATATGCAAGTGAGATTGACCGACCTTACAAGCTCTCGAAGAAACACTTCTTTGTGGCTGTATAAGCTATGGACAATTAAATCAAGTAGGCGGCTAACCTGCAACAACCAAAGATGATGAAAAGCTCAAACAAGTTGAACTGTTAATTATATCAGGACAAAAGTTGAGCACTATTAAAATAATTTCAAATAAAAATAAAACATCAAAATTAGCAATAAACAAAGAACAAGGAAGCAGATGGTAAATTTTATAATTGAAATGAAGAAAGTTGATCATAGCATTTTTTTTCTTTCTTTTATCCTTTCTTTTATCCATCGAGAGAGATCCTATCGGGCAACAATAGAGTTAAACTGACATCTCAACAGCTACAATTTTCCTTTTTTTTTTTTTTTGAATTTCATTAAATGACTCAATACCTACAATCTTAAAAATTTTAGTTCAAGAATGTCAGCAGAAAAAACAAATGGCATCTTTTATGACGACAATACTATGACTGAGATGTTAGCAAACTAAAATCTTTCTAATTACAAAGAAAAAACAAGCACAAAACTTAACTCTGGCAACAGGATGGAGGAATACAAGGAATGATACAACCATGATTAAGAAAACAGAATTGAGGTCCACTAAAATAAACAGGATGGATGAAGCTGTAGAGAGTTGAGCTATGCTAGAAAAGGTTAAAGAGTATAATAAAGAGCAGATATTGGAAGAAATCTATGCAGGAGTTAATATATTATACTAATATCTTCCTATTCCTAATTATAACGTTGGTAGGCTTATGTAGGCCTAGACAAGGGTACAATGGTAAAGGTGTAAAATAGATCCAAACAGTTGTGTTGATAGGTTTGTTTTTCATCTCCATGGTATTTTACAGGAAGCCTCTATGTCACATGTGTTGCTGGTAGTGTGAGGTGCTTGCTGTCATTTGTTGTGAATCACATATAAAGTAATAGTCCACCTCTTTGTTTAGTTCTGAGATGAAAAATTGGATTGTGTGAGAATCCATGCTATCATAGATGAAAAACTGGATTGTGTGCAAGGTCCAGAAGAAAGTGCACCTCGACAACGCGAGGCATGATAAAACAAAACGGACAAAACCTTGATGGGTGAGAGTTCAGGCAATCACAAATTGTTAGAGATAGCAATTGTGAAGATATTGTCACAGTAATTTGGTGTTGGAGTTCCAGAAAGAGCATTATAGTAGGTGGCACAGCGAAAGAATGACAGTGGTAGCTATGGCTAGAGATTTGTATTCAACCTCTATGGAGGACCCAGACACAGTTGGTTGATTCTTTGCTAACTAGAAGATGAAGGTTGGGCACTGGAAGGTATGGTAGTATGTTGTAGATTTTTTATCATGGGCATTGTTGACCCAATCAGCATCTGCATAAAATGTGAGAGTAAGCTCGTCGGCGATGATGGGCAGTTTGTGATTGAGAGTGTCTTTGAGGTAGCAAAGAAGCTGTTTTAGGAGTTGAAAATATTGAGTGAGTGGTTAGAGCATGTATTGGCTAAGGAGATTGACAACAAAGGTTATGTATGTGCTTGTGAGGGTTAGCATTATAACTTGATATTGAATTGATACAACAAACAATAAAATAAGCAAAAAAAAAAACACAGATTTCATGTGTAAACCCAAGATGAAAAAAATCACGCAATAAGAAGAGTATTCACTATATCAAATTTGAAATTACAAGTGGAGAGCTTTGACCAACAAAAAACAAAAGCGGAGAAAAATGAGTACATTGTACAAAACAAAAAGGGGCATTTATAATTTTTAACAAAACCCTTTTAATGGAAATAATTAAAAAGACTCAATAGAACAGCAATGTGTATTGTAATCCAAAGACTATTATAAGATTGATCAAAAGGTTGAAGCCTTCCATCCGCATACTTATGGTTTCTTTATAAACCCTCAAACCGCGTGCTCATAATTTCTTTCTAAAGCTTCAATCTGCGTGCTCATAATTTCTTGTAAGACAATCAGCAGGACTCCTGAATTCTGTAGAAATCTCCATCTTGACAAGAATTTTTAAATATACAAAATAAAACTTTCTCTACCTCTTCCATCAAGCTCTAAAGGTCAACAATGAATATCAACCAAGTCTAAGCAATGCTCAAACTTAACTATCGGGAGTGTCTTGGTCATTATATCCGTAGGATTATCATGGGTATCGATCTTGCTAACAACAATATCATCACAAGCAATAACTTCACCAACGAAGCGGTAACGAACATCAATGTGCTTGGTTCTCTCATGAAATATTTGATCTTTACTAAGACATAGCACTCTGACTATCACACCTTTGTGTGTCGATCTTTAAATGTTCTTCAAATAGATCGTTCAATTAGAGAGCTTCTTTGCCAGCTTCAGTAATTATCATGTACTCAACTTCAGTTGTAGATAGTGTCACTGTTGTATACAAAGTAGTCTTCTTGCAAATCGCACAGCCACCAATAGTAAACATGTATCATGTAAGTGATCATCTATCAAAATCTTCACCAAAATCTGAATCAACATAGCCAATAACTCTATTTGCAGTCCTCTCGAAAAACAAGCATCTTTTTTTCACATAAATATATGAGAATCCATTAAATTGCTTTTCAATGCTCCTTACCTGGATTACTCATATATCAATTAATTGCACAAACTATATATAATAAATCTGAACAAGAACATATCATAGCATACAAGAGAGATCTCCTTACACTGGAGTATGGAGCTCGAGAGATATACTCAATCTCATTATATGATTAAGAACATAAAGCTACTGAGAGTCTGAAATGCAAGGCTAATGAAGTACACACAAGTTTGGCATTCTACACATTGAGCCTATGCAGAACTTTCTCAATATATTTTTGACTTACTGCCCATTTGGGGCAACTTATTTGGTGCGGCGGCGTTCTTAAAACGCCGCCTACTTGTTTGAATGTTTCGTTCGAGTAGAAAATTTTGGTACCGCGGCTTTCTCATATCGCTATTTCCTTCCTCACCTCGCAAGCGCTCCACCCCCTGTGTCCCTCATATAACTTTTGTGATTACTGCGGTGCCCTCGCCCTTTCCGGTAGAATCGCACCCTCGACTCGCCCTTTCCGGTAGAATCGCACCCTCGACTCGCCCTTTCCAGGAATCGCCTCAAAAGGGCACAGGTGCCCTCACCCTCGCCCCTTCCAAAGAATCGCCTCGCCTCCCTCGCCTCGCCCTTTCCAGATAATCGCACCCTCGCCTCGCCCTTTCCAGAGAATCTCACCCTCGCCTCGCCCTTTCCAGTAGAAGAATCGCAGATCGGCATATCAGTCAGCCCTAGAAATTCGATTTTCCTCTGATATCCCTCTCCTTCCTTCTCGCAAGCCCTACAATTCGATTTTCCTTTCTGATTCGTTAGGTATGCTTTCCTTGTGATCTTTCTCTTTTCTGTTCATTTTTTTGTAGATGCAAGCAATATATTTTTTTTGACTTTTGGTGTGATGTATGAAATGAATGAATGATTTTTTGGTATATCCTAGCTTAGATCTGTGGCTTGGGAGTTACATCTATGAGAAAAGTGCATAACAATATCTATTACTTTCTAGTTGTAAAATACATAACCTTTTGGGCTAATTTCATTAGAATTGAATACTCTGACTTATAGCCAATTTGCTATGCAGCAATTGCTCATCTTCGTTGATGAATCATTGGCTTGGAGAGCAGTTTTTAGGCTAAATAGGTTGTATGTTTTGTATAGCAAGGAGATTATTGTTTTTTTTTTTCATTTTTATATTGTTGTTGATGGTTCTCATGAGTGATTTTTTCTGTGTTTTTGTTAAGGTATTTTTAAACTTATCATTATTGTTTTACGATTCCTAATTATCATCAGAAAATCCTAAAGGCTTTGAATGCTATTTAACGAGAAAGGTATAAGATTACTTATGTTCTGTGATGATTTCTGGGTTCTGTATTATATATTTCTATTCTCCTTTTAGTTCTGTTGCAAACAAAGTAAGTTGTTCTGAATAAGCTGCCTCAAACAGCATGCCAGTTTATTCTGATAATCTGCAGATTATCAGAATATCAGAATAATCTGTTTATCAGCAGATTATAAATAATCAACAGCTGCCCCAAACAGACCCTTAGAAATAACTTATCTACATTTCTATATCTCTGAATCTTTATGCCAAGTTTTTTTTTTTAGCTCTCAAATCATTCATTTTATTCTCACTGCTAAGTTGAGCTTTTAACATTTTGATATATTATATATTCTTAGCAGGATCAGCACATCAATAACATATAAGAGCAAGTAAATAAATGATTATTTATTATTTTTTCTTGAAATATACACTACTATCATAATTACTTCTCTTAAACTCATTAGCAATCATGAATGAGTCAAATTTCTTATATCATTGTCTAGGAGACTGTTTTAAATCGTAAAGAGACTTCTTCAATAAACAAACATGACTTTTTTTCATCTAAACACAAAGTTTTCAAGCTGATACATATAGATGTCCTCAAGCTCTACAAAAAATACAGTTTTTACGTCAAACAGTTCAAGCTCAAGATCATGTTTAACAACACTATCGAGTTTTAATTGAACTATGTTTGACCACATAAGAGAATACATATGTAAATTTTGCACTTGCAATTTGATCGAATTCCATGGCAAAAAGATTAGCTTATCTCTGCATCTTCTATTCCTGGTGTACATTCCTTCTTCAATAGCCATTTGCAGTGAATAGTATTCTTGCCAAGAAGCAATTTACCAAATCCCAAGTCTTATTTTTGTGTATGAAATCAATCTCCTCTTGCACAGCAATCATTCACTTACTTAAGTCAGCTGACTTTATTGCTTCCTTATAGCTAGAAAATTCTTTAGTGCGCTAGATACCTTTAGCTATATTTAGAACATTAGCAACCAAATCAACCTCACCATACCTCTCAGACGGCTTAATTTCTCTTTTTATTATATTCTTAGCAATAGAATACTGTAATGGTTGTTATCGTGGTAGTGGGAAAGCAACATCATCATGATTATCGGGATTTGACTTAGAAGTTATACACGAAGATGTACTTGTATAAATCTGGAACTCCATTTGTTTATGAGACATCTTCTGATCATCACCCTCACATTCTATGATAGATGTTGTATGTCATATGGCAGACTCATCAAATATAACATCTCAACTAATATCACTTTCTTGATTTTTGTACCACAACTTATAACTTTTAACTTCAATTTTCAACCAAAAAATAAGCACCTTATAGATCTAGGTTGTAATTTTTCATATTATTAATGTGAGCATATGCAAGGCTGCCAAAAATTCTTAAATTAGAATAATTTGTAAGTTTACCTGCTCATATCCAATGTAAAGTCTTTTTTTTTTAATAGCAATGAAAAGAGAGCGGCTCATCAAATAACAAGTTGCAGAAGCAGTTTCAACCCAAAATGACATAGGTAGTCTGATAATGAAGAGTATACAATGAGCCTTCTCCAATATAGTCTTATTTGTTAACTCTATCACGCCATATTACTGAGGAGTGTGTCGAACTGTGAAGTCTCTCATAATTTCTTCTTACTTGCATAAGGCATTATTCTCCCAAACAGAACTCAAACACATTATCAATGTGAAGACGTTTGATTTATTTTATACTTTGTTTCTTGATCATAAGCATCCACTCCATAAAAATGTAAAAACACCACTCTTCTTCTTAAAGAAGAAAACATAATTTTTTTTCTTGAGAAATCATCCATTAACGTCAACGTATATTTGGCACTATCTTCAAATCAAACTCCAAAAATCAGAATCTACGTAGTCTTATATTTTCTTGATATTACGAATGTCAATATTAAACTTAACCCTCTTATTTTTCAAATACACGGTGCTCACAGAACTTCAATTTAGTAAAATGCTGACCATTTAAAAGTCATCTTCTATTCAGTTCAATCATCTCATTCTCAATCATATGACCAAGGCGTAAATGTCAAATTCTAGTTGTTTCATCATCTAATATAAAAAAAGGTAGTAGTTGTTGCATTACCTATCACTGTAGAGTCTTACAAAAGATATAGTCCAGCAACCTTTAAAACTCCACCTTCACCAGAATAAGCGTATCATTTAAAATCAAAGAGTACTTAATAAATTACTCATTTTTAGATATGGAACATGCATCACCTTTCTAAGTGCTCTAATGACTCCAAACATTTTGATTTGAATAGTTACAACACTGATAATCTTACGTTGAGCATTATCACCCATTAACATGATACCCTACGACACTGTTTCATATGTCGAAAATTAGTCTATACTGGGACACACGAAACACGTGGGTTGAATTAAGAACCCAATCATCACAGATTTCAATATCATAGACAAATAAAAGTTCACCTTCACTAGTAGCTTCTTCAACAATGACTTCACCATAATGATCTAATTATTTATTTTTTTTATTTAAAATTATTTTCTTATTTTTATTCTACAACTTGTAGCACTCAGTTTTGATTTGCCCTTTTTTAGACAGTAATTACAGATCTAATGGTTTTGATCTACTCTTTTTATCGGCACCAGAACTCCTCTCTTGAGTTCTACCTCGAACAACAAGGTCTTCTCCTTGAGCACTAGGTTCATCCACAAGTTGTTTCATCTTCTCTTTAAAAAATAGAACATCTTATACCTCATCTAGAGTAAGTATTTATCACATATACAAGATTTTATCTCTAAACGTTATGTATGATAAAGGTAACGAGCCCAACATGAATAATGTCAAATCTTCTTTATCATACTTAACTTTTATGGCTTCTAAAGCAGAAACGATTATCTTAACGATGATTAAGTAATTTACAACAGATCTTTTGCCATTCTGTGAGAATGCAAATGTTGCTTCAAGTGCAACTTATTTGTCGGACTTTTCATTATGCATAATGACTTTAATTTCAGAAATAACACGATAGCAATCTTCTCCTTCAAAACATTCTATAGAATTTGATTTGATAGAAGAAGATGATATGACAGAGTTTTTTTATCTTTATACTGCTTCACCTCCAACATCCATGATGAGGGCATCCTTTCAAAACCAAGTAGCACATTGTCTAGATTCATTTGTGCTAAGACAGCTCGCATTTTAATATGTCAAAGCAAAAATCTAAAGTTGTCATATAAAAGAAGGATGTTGCACTTCATTGTTTTCATCGTCGAGATCAAAACTTGGCTCAAATACCACTCGTTATAACTTCATATTGAATTGATGCAATAAACAATGTGATATGCAAAAGAAAAACATAGATTTTATGTGAAAAACTCAATATGTGAAAAACTCAATATGAGAAAAACCACAAACATTGGAGAATTCATTATATTGAATCTGAAATTAAAAGCGGAGAGCTTTGGCCAACAAAAACCAAACGAAAAAAAGTGAGTATCTTATACAAAATAAAAGAGTATTTGTAGTCTTTAAAAAAGGCCCCTTTAAAAAAAATTAAAATGAGTCAATAAAGCAATAACACATCGGCTGCAATCTAGAGGTTATTATAAGATTGATCAAATGGCTAAAGTTTTCAATCCACGTGCTCATGGTTTCATTCTAAAGTCTCAAACTGTGAGCTCATGGCTTCCTTTTAAAGCTTCAATCAATGTGCTCATACTTTTCTTATAGAAAAATAAGCAGGACTCAGAAAATTCGAGTTACAAATTTAGCAATTAGATACTGAAAGAATCCAATAATGTGTTTGTATTATTTAAGGTCTAGCAATGGAATTGTGGAGGTGCAGAGGGAGAACAATTTTGAGGGTAATAGAGTGACGACAAGTTTGAAGTGTAGCATGTCCAATATTAATGATAATGTTATTGATGTAGGATGTTTGATGAAGAAAGTACTCGGGGACGATATGGTGTACTTGAAAGCCTAAGAATTGTGAGTAGGTCCCACTGAATTTTTTGGCTTTTATAGCTATAGGAGAATTACCAGTGATGTTAGTGTCATCAACATACACCAATAAATAGAGGCTTTGTCATTATGGTGATAGAAAAAGAGAGACGGATCTACAGCGTTGAAGTGAAAACCATGATTCAGGTGGTGAGTGCAAAATGTGGTATAACATTGCTTGTGGACTTGTTTTAGGTCGTATATGGCTTTTTGTAGCTGGCAAACACTATGACTATACCGTCCAAATGGTGTGACATGCATAGAAGTTCATCAAATTTGCCATGGAGAAAGCCGTTAGAGACGTCGAGAAGTTGAGCTGGACATTCATGATATGTTGAAATGGTGAGAAGGATGTGAATGGTAGGAAGTTTCTATGGAAATTGGGGCCTTGTAGTTGTTTGAATCCTTGAGCTACAAGTCAAGCCTTGTGGCAAGCAATGTTACCATAAGCTATATAATTTATCTTGTGTGTCCATTTGCAACTTAGGATACTAATTTCCAGGTGCTTATTATTGGAGGGAAAGGAACTCAATAGACATTGCTTCCGTCCAAGGGGAAGTTGGATAGCTTTAGTGAAGCACGTAGCATCAGGAGGTGGTGTTTGGAAAGATGTGATGGTTTCAATTGAGATTTTTTTTGGCTTGAGAGAACTTGCTTTGGAGGGATTCACTATGGGGTGAGAGCAGGTAGTCGAAGGTAGCTTGGATTGATTTTGGGGGGATGACTGTGCAATGGATGTGTTTGGTAAAGGCAGAGAGCAGTAACTGTGTTAAAGTACAGGGGCTGGATGTTGCAAGTGTTGGATGGATGTTAGTTGTAGGTTGTTGGGTGGAGATAGGAGTAAAGGGTATGATTTGAGTTGGGGTTTGAATTTGTAGTAGATGTTTGTAAGGAAATGTGGTTTCATTACAGATGACATGTCTAGTGATGATGAGCAGTATCTTAAAAACACACTAAGCTGATATGGGGGATAGCTTGTAAGCTGAAGGTTGGGTCTAGTAAATCCTGAGCAGCAAAACGTGCGTAGATGCGTATATGCTGGTTTCTTCCTATACAGTAGTTGCTATTAGTGTCAAGATTTTCTCCCAAGGCAAAAAAAAAATTTAACTTGCAGGACCATAACGACAAACAGAAAATTGTAACATCAATACAGCATTAAAACCAACATATATCACCAAAATTTTCACAGAAAAAAGAAAAAAAACAAAGAACAAGACCACACCTCAGCCTGGTACTCGTATTTCTCACCCCCAACCTCCTCAGTTCTCTCCTTCTCCGCAACCGCAGCTTCGCATCGAACAGAAAAGCTTCCATCTCGCTTCCTCCCAAGCTTCCAAGTCAATCCAGAGATTGAAAATCCTTTTCTGTTGTAAAGAGGCTGAGAAAGAACCGAGCTTTGGAACCGAAAGGCTCTGCGGGAAGTGAAGTTTGAGGAGAAAGGCGACGGTTTAAGAGAGGACACAGCGCCAAGAGTTCTGCTCCCAACCGGCGCCATGCAAAAGTCTGGCTTTCTTGTTTGTTGTACACGCTTCGGCTTTCTGTGGATAAGAGCTGAGGAGAAGCAAACCCTACCGGGGAGAGGGAGGGTTTTAGGAGAAGATGAGGAGAGAGAATGAACCCGCGGATCTCATTTTTTCATTAAACCCCCCAACATTTTGTTATTTCACTTTTTTTCTATAAATTGGAGAGTGAAAACCTTTCTAAAATTAAGAATAAAATCACTCGTAAAATTGAGAAATTATATCATACGGGTGTCTGATCTTCACCGTCGATTACCGCCATCAAATTTTATTAAAAAAAAAAATTGAGAGTGAGGCCCACCAAAATACATCTTTGCAGTGATCAACGGTCTAAATCTGACACCGGATATATCCCTGCATACGGTGTCGGTATGAAATAATTTTTCGCCAAAATTAGTCTATATAGAGTTGTTTTGTAATTACTTTTTTTTCGAATTAGTTTTGGGCTTTGTTTGATTTAAATTGTAAAATAAATAAATAATGTGCATTTTAATTTCCATTTTTTTATTAATATCAATATAAAATGTATTTTTAATGTTTTATTTTAATAGAAAGTATTTGATTAAAAGAAAATGAGTCATTTACATACATGCCACTCAATTCCTATGTATTTACATATCTGACACCTAAATTTTACTTTCCAAATCTATGTCACCCAAATCTTCATATAATAACAAAAATATCACCACTTTATGTTAAAAATGTGAAATGCATAATGTCAAGCATTGATAAGATGGCATGTATTTGAAAATTGGGTGGTATGTATGTAAATCTTTGAGTGAATTTGATTTTAAGCCACATTTATAATTCCAATTTCATCATGAATTTCTCCAATAATAGCTTGTTTTCCCAAAAAAACAGGTGCTAACATGCCTAGCTTTGAATTCCACCAAAAAGCTAGCTTAACACAGATACTGACCTAAATTAACCCATGATGATGAATCTACACACTATCTAGGATCCATGACATCCATATGAAAATGAAGCTTATGTGCATCCCTTAGATAGCTTTAATCCTTTACTAACTTAATATATCTATTGGCTATGACCAAATGTCAATGATTAATTATGTCAGCAACTGATAAACAATGAATGACAATTAATAGGAAATGTTAGAATAATATGATGGAATGTGGTCAACATTGTCAAGATAGGAGACAATTCAACGTAGATGATAAGTATTTGATGATGATGGATGGGAATGTTGGACGATAGTCATTGATAGGCATTAAGTGATGGTTGGTAAAAAAATATCAAATTTAGGCACTGGTGGACAATAAGCTTGTTCATGCACTTAATAAGTGAAAACATTTGGAGACCAAAACAAAATAATTGTCTGTTTTTAGTTAACAAGCATCAAATATTGATGAGCAATATAAAGATTGATAACACCACAATAAATTGAGTGATGATAGCAAAATAGCATAATCATTATCATGATATGAAGTGAAAAACCACTAATAAGATGCACATCAATTGTTGGAAATTGACAGATGTAATGTGCAAAAAATTGGTTGGTATCAAATGAAAATGAATAGAGAACTTCTAATAATAACATATGATGGTAGGTGGTTAGCCTGGTAATTCTTGTAGTACAAAAGAGCATCAAGGGACTAACAAGAGAGAAACTTAATCGATGGATGGCAGATGTTTAGTGAACATCAAATAATTTAAATGATATTGTGTAGTAGGTTTGGAAATTCTTTTAATCAGTGGGGAGAATAGAATACTAGGAATATATGCATCAAATTTTGATGGTTGATGGTTGATAGGCATTGATCCTTAGTAAGCATCAAACATCTATCAATAGAGAATATTAATATAACACATCATGATCATTATTTTCTTAATTATTTTAAAGTGTAAATTTTATGTACATGTAATATAATTTATTATACTTCCTAATGCCCTTATAAATTTAAGTTCTTATGTTATATTATATTATGGGCCAATATGTGTTGAGTTGTTTCTTATTTTATAGGCCATTTTTGGCCTTTATAGTAATAATGGTAAGTAAAAAAAATTTTATTAGGGTTGATGGAAAGTAAAAACTTGTTAATAGAATTAAATTTTTAGGTATGTTTATATTTTTTTATCACTCACATATATTTTATGAGTAAAAAGTCTCTTGCAATACTAATCACTTGATTACTGAATAAGTAGTTATTTCCTGAGCTTTTCTTATGTACTTTTCACTCCTAGGTGAATGACAAATTTGAATATGTAAATTATGAGCCTTTATAGAAAAGCTTCTACGGAAGTTGATCATTCATTGAGATTGACTTCAAATCATCCTGATTATTTTCCATTTATAGCCTTATATCAATCATAGTTAGTTTATCCATAACTTTATTTTTTTTCTTTGGTCTTGTAACAACTACACGTCAAAGTTGGTTGGCATGATAAGAGTTAAAAGTAATGCACACTTGTTAAATGCTTTTTATAGTATTTGTGCTCAATAGTAGTCATGTTTATCATCATTTGCTCAGTAATTAAATGTTATCATTGTAATCATCCAATTGCATTTATTTAATAATAATTTAAATTTTCATGTAATGCTTTATAATTTCTTAACATCAAATTTAATAAAATAAGTATTTCTTTTAAAATACTTTTTTATGCCCTTGAGGAAATTTCTAAGAGGAGCTCTTCAAATGTCCTTAGCATTGTTTACCGTAAGAGATCTAGAAGTCACTAAACTCAAACATCCTTGAATCTCCTTAAGTGTTTTCTTACAAATGTCTAGGTGTTAGACTGAAACCAATTGCAGAAGCCTTGCATAATTGCAAAAGCAATGTTACACAGCTATTGTAAAGGGTAAAATAACTCATATACTGAGAAAATAATGTTAGCCCATCATTTTCAGCCCAAAAAGGGGATCGATACCATTACATTTAAAGCAAAGGCGTTATAACACCAGCACATATTTAAGGTCATAATCTCAAAGGAAGCACTCAAAAATAAGTTTATAAGATGGGAAATGCAAGAACCTAGCATGGATTTTCGATAACAATATCATAACCTAGTTTGTCTTAACACATAACTTAGGATATTACTAGAAAGGAAGTCACAAAGAAAAAAAAAATTCACCTATGGGATAATTGAACGATATCTAAAGCTTGTGATAGCAACGAATGAAATTTTTGGTGTTGAGAAGCTCCACCATTAGGGGGAAGATTAACCCGAAGAGGCAAGAGGAACTTGTATGCTCTCCCAGTTAGAAAATGGGTTGCAAGAAACTCTAAATTCTCACTCCTATCAATTCCAACTCAAAAGGTAGAAAAAATTAACCATTCTCCAACCCTTAGGCTATCCCTATTATAAGGGAGAAAGTAGGTGCAACACTGCTACTTCGGACTTGACATTTGGGCACTATTGACATGAAAAAGGTCACATCAGGTGATAAGATAGGGTGCATGGCTCAAAAACTGACTCATTTCATCTTAGACATTATGTCTCGATTGAAGGTTTTGGTGTTATTAACATGATAGAAGTCATGTCAGCAGTCATCATGGTGGTTGTCCAATCGGAAGTCTCCTTCTGGACCCCAGCTACAGGGTTTCCTAGTATCAGACTTGGTATCAAGGTGTTTTTGACATGTCTAGTGTCATGTTAATGCTTTATAATGATGTTTATCAATCATCACTACAGGTTCATCCTATGTCCAACCTAGGTCCAACCCATGTCTAATCCTGGCCCAACCCAGGACAACCCAGGTTCAACCTTGGTCTAACCCAAGTCGACTAAAGTTCAACCCAGCTTTAACCCAAATTGAACCCAACCAAACTCAAATCGTACCCAAACACAACTTCAACTAACTATAGTTGAACCAGCTAACCTTAACTCACCCTCAGCCCAAGTCTAACCATATCTGAACTTAAGTCATGTCATGCAGTACTCCATGTGTACCGTGTTAAAAATCATGTTTTGCAATCCAAATTTTCATGTATCATGTGTTGTTCTTTTTGAAAAACAAAAAAAATAAAAATGGATAAAAAACAAATAGGAGAACATCTTACATGATGGTTCTCCCCATAAACATTTAATAAGACATCAGAAACTTAAGAACAAAACCAAATGGAGAACAACAACCTAGAAAACCAATTGAAAAACTATAACTTAGGAGGACATTGATTTTCATTTTAACTGGCAAACCTGAAATCTAAAACAAACCACAAACTAAAATATTGAACTCCAAAAAAAAATATAAATCTACCAAGATAAAGAATGAAAAATAAACTTAGGTAAATCTGACACATACTCTATGTTAGCTAACTTAAACACAAAAATCGAAGATCGCACACCAACCCTAGGTTAGTCTAAGTATAAAAACCTAGATTAGTCTAATATGTACCCTAATTTGTGCTAATAAATATGACATATAAAATAAACAACCTTACCCCCTAAAACTAAAGGAATGTCCTAACATGAAGTAATCAATGGTTACCGATGAAGGCATTTCAAATCACCTTGAAACAAAAAAACTCTCTAGTTGCCATGATCATGATGCTTAACGAGAATTTCTCATTATAAGGTTGGTTATAGTTAAAGAATACCAAGATAACTGGGATGACAGAATTTCATAGAGAACTTGACTAGGGGCATTATTCCTAAAGTATAAGTTAGTGCATCTATTTGGATTCCTTATTAGGTTTAGAAGTGGTCCAAAATTAGGGTTTCGCTTCTATCTATAAATTCTTTATGCCCAACTCTGTTCTTTAGTTTAAGAATCTTAATAACTTCAACCCAGTCAAAATAAAGTCATTCTTGATCCCATCCTTGATTAAATTTGATCGATCAAAATTCATCCAGCTCATTATTAAAATCACCACCAAAATCCAATCATATAGGTAAATCTTCCTCCCCAAATGGCTAAATCCCATTATATGTGCCTTTTCATGACACATTGTAATCAAACTATAAGCCTCATCCTTTTTAGCTTAATTCTTTATAAACTTGAAACTCGGATCCTTCTTTTATCTATGAAATCTCAACTTCAAAAGTCCAACCTTATAATTTGGATAACATGATTCATTATATTAATCGAGACTTTTAACATAATTCATTATATTAATCGAGAGTTTCATGTAGGATTCACGACTTTGAAGAAATAATTAACTATGAGAGCGTGTACTTGTAGAGAATCTAACTGCATAATAAAATAAATATTATTTTATGCATTAAGGTAAGGGAAAACATTTTGGTCATGTAGATCTACAAAGATTTTCATCATCTGAATGATTAGACATATTTTAATATAGTATTTCCTCTTATCGAGGTGATATATTATTCTTTAAATATTGTGTTTGATCATTTAGATAAAAGTCTTTCAAAAATTCTATGATAGTGGAAACATGAAATTCTGCACTAAGATCTATCAAGCAAATAAGAACAAAAACAATTAATGGATGAAAATCCAAGCCCTACATCGAACTCATCGATTTACATCCTTTGAAGCATCATTATTGGTTTAGTTGAGGTTTATCATTCGCTTAAGTGTTCATCCTCTTTTAAATTGTTCATACGTTGATATTCAACTAGCAAAAACACACCCAAAATCTAATAAGGAGACTATGAAAAGTAAATCTTAGATTACTATAGTAGTTAATTATTTTAACTACAACAACTCTGAAAAACATACACAGTGCATAATAAGCTTACTATGTTAGTCTAGAAACATGTAAGAAAAATCAATCATAACCTAATAACAGAGAATCATCTACTTGCCCTTATAAGCATCTAACAGGCGAACATAACAATCAAAGCACAAAGCTTAACTACTCATATGATGTCTACATGGATAGTGCCTTACGACGTCTAAAGGTGGGTGAATTATGAAGAGGGAAATTTTATTTTTATTTAAGATGACCTCAGTGAAGATGCCCACGACCTTCTGTCATTATGGGGTTATTGGGATTTTGATCTACATTGTCATGTAAGGTGGTTAACATACTCTGACCGATTTTTGTTAGAAATTATTAGTTGGGTCATCCAAGAAATCTTTGTAGAGCTGGGTGTTAATTATTATTATTATTCAAGTTATATTTGGTTTTGTTTGTTCAATAGGGATTCATTTACATTTTAGTATCATCTGAATTTTATAAGGTTATGATCTTATCTTTATTTGATTTTTATTTGAATTTAATAAGTTTGATTTTTAATAAGATTCACTTTAATTGATTTGATTTTTTACTAGGATAATCATTAATTAATTTGATTTTCTTATCATAATTGTCATTAATTGATTTAATTTTCTTATCATGATTGTCTTCTATGGTGACCCTGGTCAAGATCAAATGGTTATATCATCCTAGAGTCGTTAGGGTTTGTGGTCTACTTGGTTACAATGAACCAGAGGAGTCCTTGTTAGCAATTATGGGTTACCCCATTCAAGGCCTCCTAACAAACCAGGGTTGATTTAGTCAGGTTTAAGCTAAAGTCTTAATGTATTTTTAGGGTAGATTCATCTTTTTTTATTTGATGACTTGGTGATGATCTAGGTATATGCTTTTGATTT
The DNA here is from genome assembly GCA_003013225.1 of Phalaenopsis aphrodite. Classification (NCBI taxonomy): domain Eukaryota; kingdom Viridiplantae; phylum Streptophyta; class Magnoliopsida; order Asparagales; family Orchidaceae; genus Phalaenopsis; species Phalaenopsis aphrodite. Next base: position 365,624 of record NEWO01000006.1, read on the forward strand.
GTTTAGGTTTAGTTGGTTTATTTAATTTGATTTGATACTTTTTTAGTTCATGAGGGGTATATTCATAAGCTTGTCATTCTTGACCTAAGCCACTCCATCTCAAAGTGGAGGTTGTTTAATATATTTTAGTGTCTGTTGTTTGAATATTTTAAAGTGATTAATTGAGAATTTTAAGCTTGTTAACTTTGTAGGTAGAGGTTGAGATAAGTTTTTAGTATTTGATAATTTTAGGTTAAGTTAGCTAAACTTCAAGTTCATAAACTTTGTTTATTATTATTTTTAAATTATTTTAATCATTGAGATTATTTTTGTAATTATACTTAATTTAATCCATTTTTTCCTATCTTAAGATTTTGCTAATTGTTAATCATATTAGTCCAAGTTTTATGACTTTAATTTTCTTTAAGTATTTAGGTTCAAAGGTTAATGAATTGGCAAGGATATAATATTGTAATTTTAATTATAAGTTTCATTATACATTTAATTATTTCAAAATTTTATTAGTGAGTTATAATTGAATTCTCTTTAGTATTTTATGATTTTAGTATACATATTATTTTTTAATCTTTATCTTATTTATTGTTATTATTATTGTTCAACTTTAATTAAGGCATTACTAAAGTGGCTCGTGGACTTAGCTAAATTTCCTTTCAATTTTTTTTAGATAATTAGTTGATGATTGGCCTTAACTTAAGTTAATTAAAGTAAACAAACATTCCATGACATGATTTTTTATGATTTTAGATAATTACAATTTGGCCCCTAAATTTGTTCTTAGTTTGACTTAAATTTCAACTTAACCATTTCATCTCATATGTTAATAAAATTTAATTATTAAGATTTTAAAATTTTAATTTATGTCTTAATTAATTTTTTTAGGCCAAGGGCTAAAGTGTAATTTTACATCTTTACAAATATACCCCTCATTTGTTTTAGGTGATTTTTTTTAGGTTTAATTAGGCTAAGTTATCATTTTATTTCATTAGTTCAATGAGTTTTATTTCCTTTTAATTTTTCAATTGAGTTTATATTTTTCTAATTTTTGTTTTAATTTTTAAGTTTATTTTTTTTAGTTAATTGTTATTTTCATTGAAAATTAGGGTTTTTTTATTAAAAGATGACATATGTCTTTAGAAAATTAGGGAACATTTCCATGGATAGAGAGCACATCTTATTCAAAATCATGATTTTTTTATTAATTTTGATTTTTTTAACAATTTAATTACTTATTAAGGGTTTTAATTAATTTTAAATTAATTATCAGTTAAATTATTTAACTTTCATTTTTTTATTAAACTCTTCTCACTCTACGGAGTCAAGAGGTATTTTTATTTTATTTTTCCTATTTCAATTTAATTAGAATTGAATTGTTAAAGGTATTTAGATTTTTTTGGAATTAATTGCTTTAGAAAATCCCAAATTTTCTATTTAAACTGCAAGCTGAGTCAGTCGCTACGTCATCCTCGATGTCCCCGAAAGTCTACGCGTCGCTTCGTGGTTGGGTGCTCTTTCTACGTAGGTTGTTGCGTTGGCTTTGATCCGATGCTCTACTCCTCTTTTGTTTTGCCATATGATCTAATCACGATCGTTTATTTCAAAAATACAGAAATTGACAACATTTATACAATCTCCATGGGGACGATGAACCGAGATTGTCCACCCTCAACGCTCCCGTGCCTGATCTAGCTAATCCACCAAGCTGCATTTGATTCTAATTTATCCTAAACATTCATCCAAGCCTAAATAACACATCTATACACTTAACTTGCATTGAATTTACAATTTTGCTTCATAAATGATCAAGATGGAAGGTAAATTCTGAGTTTTCGTCCATTACCATTGCCCAAGAAGAGAGGCCTTGTTGGGTTTGACCAAGACCATCACCTTGAGTCCAATAAGCTTTCTGAGGTGTTGATTTAAAGCTCCCTCACCTCCTTGTATAAATTTAATTGAAGGGTTGCTTGATTTGGTGTTAAATGATGTTAGAGGCTACAAGAACTGGGAGTTTTGATTGGGGATGTGATTTTGGACCTCTTTTAAGTTAATGAGGGGATTAATTTAAGTTTAGAGGAGGTTTGCGGTAAGAAGTGCCCTGGTGGGGCTTGATGAAATTAGGGTTCTCTAGTTGTGGGAGAGGCCTAAAAATGATTGGAAATTAAAGCTAAAGTTTATGGCTTGAATTTGGGAGTGAGAACACAGAGTTTGGCTGAGGAATTGGGGAGTCTAGATGTCTTTTTGCAGATCCTTTGCTTACCCACTTTGAACCCTGTCACTCCTTTTGAATATTCGTCGATGTCATCTCATAGGCCCTAATTGCGCATAGGTTGTCACATATTTATGATACGGTGTTTCACCCTTTACCCTTATGACTTGGTTAAGCCTTGGAAACATTGTGTGAATCCTATGAATCGACTTGTTTATTTCACGGGCCTCGTGTGTCGACGAGTCGCTACCCATTTGGGACGTGAGAGATTCACTCTTTGCCATGTGGTTTAGCGAGAGCTTTAAAAACCGTGAAACATCCCTGTAGATATCCTTCCTTCATGACACCCTTTACTAGTCATTATTCAAATTTAAGTATGATTCCTTTAATCGAGAGTATTCTTGGGCATCTCTAAAATGTAATTAGCCAAACGAGATACGTCCTTTTGGGAGTGCTCTTGAATCCCAAACAAACACACAAATTTAGTTCTCTAATTACTTGGGTAGCTTATGTAGTTATTCTTTCGTAGATATTCAGTTCTAGATGTCTCAATCAGATCTTATTTAGACGTACACTCTTGACATATCGGATGAGGTTTACCTCACACAAGCTCTTTACGTTATTTCTTCAATTTGTTTACCTAGTCTTCGTCTTACTTTCATTTTTTCTGATCCCTCCTCTTCTCCGAATCCTCCCGACAACTCAAGTAAAAGGGTTATTTGGAAAATGAATCTTAAGATGATGATTAAACAGACTAACAACTCTAACTTTACAAAAAGGACCGAAACATGTCATCTTATGAATAAAGGGTCACGCAACCTTAGCCAAACAAGTCGAGAAAGGTCAATTCACTTGTTCTAAGTCACTGTTCACTACTGTTCATCAACACATTCATTTTCCCTCTCTTTTCCTCTCTTGTTTCTCTCCGCCTCTCTATGTTTTATTCCTTTGGTGCAACAACCCAAGGATAAATTTGAATTCACCACATACATTCATACCACTGAAATCCTATATATTTACATATTCAACATATAAATTTCAATTTTTAAGTAAAGTGTCAAAATAATCTATATACTATCCCCATTATACATACATATATATATCTATATATCTATATATATCTACATATATATAACCTTATCTACACATGTGTATCGCATTTTAAAAAGTTGAGATAATGATAGACTTTTTGTAAAATGAAATATTTTGGTGGTATAAAGATAAAAAAAAAGTAAAGTTTAGGTGTTAGATATATTATGAAATTTTAAGGGGTGTTTCTGCAAAAAATGCTCTTTTCTAGACTCCTCGAATTTCCCGGGCTGCACTGTTTTGTCGTTTTTCACGTTGTCCAGTCTAGAAGTTTCCAGGAAGATCGGAGGATTGAGGATTTAAATTAAGCCACGTCATCCGTACAATATGTGCCCTATATTGCCTGAAATTTTTGGTGTGCTAATTTGGATAATTTTTTTTTTCTTTCATCTCATCCGTCCAAAATCAGATGGACGGACATCGTACCGGACAAGCTAAATTATTGCCCGAAAACACGATTTGGGCCGTAGGCATGATGCCATCGTCTATAAAGAAGCATCGTATTTAGTTCTGATATTTTGTCCTTCAACCCCATAAGATCCGGGGAGCCCAAGGCTTTCCAAATAATAATAATAATAATAAATAATCACATATTCTAACTATTATTTTGAGTAGAGTGTAAACGAGCCAAACATTAGTGAACTCAAGTTCAGCTCGTGTCTCGTGTTCGTCTTGTTTATATTTCTTGCCCAAAAAGTGTGTTCGTGTTCAACTAGTTTGCTTAGTGAGTCAACCAGGAGTTACTCACGTACGAAGAGTCAATTTGACAACTTAATCCTGAAGCCATAAGATGTTAATAGTTGTGGGTAATTTTAAAAATTATTGTTTATATTAAAACACGATTTGAATCTAAATTAATAATTTTTATTCTATTTTCTTAATTAGTATGTTAGTTTTTCATTATTTTAATTATGTGGTCCATTGTCATTTATTTTAATAATAATTAATTAATTAAATAAAAGGAAGAGGGTCATGTTTCTTCCAAATAGACAACGCATCCATTCGGTTTAAATTAATTAATTAATTCAATTATCCTAAAGAAGAAGGTCATGTCTCTTCCAAATAGATAACGCATCTATTCGGTTTAATTAATTAATTAATTCAATTATCCTAATGAAGAGTCACGTCTCTTCACAAAAGACATTGTATCCTTTCATTTTAATTAATTAATTAAATTATCTTAAATCTTATTGGTCAATAATCATCATGATGGATGATGATTAATAATGAATAATTAAGAGAAATGTTATCTCTTCCCAAGAGACTTATCTTTTCTCTTATAAATAAGAGAATGATCATCTCTCTCCCAATATGAAAATGTATATTTTCTCTCCATCGGAAAGTACAGAAAGAATTAATGATTAGAGAGAAAAAATTATATCTCTTCAAATTGAATTCTACAATCATGAATACAAATCGTTATGAGTATGTGAAAATTATGAATTCAAAAATCTTAGTCATTATGAATTTAATGAATTTTGGGTCATGAAATTGGATTTTATAAATTTAAAATCCTAACATGTGGTATCAGAGCCTCGATTGTTGAATTTGTGATTTTTCATTTAATTTTATTTATGTTAATTGCATAAAATTTTCGTTGTAAATAAGATCTTGGAATTAGATCACTAAAGTTAATCGGTGAATTGAGATATTATTGTTTATTCAATGTCTATATTATGTTTAATTTGTTAGTCACCAAAGTGGCCAAATTAGTATGTTTAATGGACTTCAAATTAAATAAATTCAATTACTCATACGTATGTGATGTTTATTATGAAACATTTTGTATTTAATTATGAGTATATTGAAATTCATTGATTATAAAATATTTGTGGATCGCCCAAAGGTTGATTATTTATTTTATAATATTTGAATATGATTGTGACATATTTATATACTTGGTTAGATATGTTTATATATCCAAAGATAATATGCATGAATAATTTAAGTATAAAGAATTGTCAATTATGTTAACTAACAATTCAAGCATCAATTATGTTTATTATTGTGCATTATTATATCACCTAAAGGAAATTTTCAATACACTACTAAAGTTTTAATTTAATCTGATTGGACATGAATATCTATTTAAGTTTAATAATCGAAGTATTGATGTACAAACATGTTTTATTTATTTGCAGTATCTACTCCTGTTTCTCGTCATTCACAAGCTACATCTATTCAGAAATTTAATGGGCTTAATTTCTCTGAATGGTGTGAGCAAGTTCAATTTCACCTTGGTGTTCTGGATCTTGATTTGGCACTCATTAATTGAGAAGTCCCCTGCTCCTATTGATTCTAGCAGTGCTGTGCAGAAATCTTTCTATAAAGTTTGGGAGAAATCGAACAGATTAAGCTTAATTTTTATGTGAATAACTGTAGCAAACAACATAAAGTGCACATTTTCTAACTCTGAAAATGCTAAGGAATTCATGAAATTTGTTGAGGATTGTTCTCAGTCTGACTCTGCTGATAAGTCTCTTGCTGGAACATTATTAAGTATGTTAACCAACATGAAATTTGATGGTTCTCGTACTATGTATGAGCATGTCGTTGAAATGATGAACATAGCAGCAAGACTTAAGACTCCGGGAATGGAGGTGAATAAAAATTTCCTTATGCAGTTTATTATTAACTCCTTACCTTCTGAGTACAGTTCATTTCACATGAATTATAACACTATAAAAGATAAGTGGAATGTGAATGAATTGCAATGTATGCTCATTCAAGAGGAAGCAAAGCTTAAGAAAGGAGGAAATCACTTCATTAATCTCATGGGTCATCAAAAAAGAGCTGTAAAGAAACCTGGAAAGAAATATAGAAAGGGCAAGCAAGGACCATTAAAGATTAATGTGTCATCTGCCCAAATTTATAAAGAGGAACATAAAGAAATTAAGTGTCATTTTTGTAGAAAGCTTGAACACTATCAAAATGAGTCTCAAAAGTGCAAAGACTACTTCTAAAAGAAAGGTAAACCTTATGTTTTTGTATGTTTCGAATCAAATTTGGCAGAAGTTCCTTATAATACTTGGTAGATTGATTCTGGTTGTACCACTCATGTTTCTAATACAATACAGGATTCCTTACAACCCAAACCATAAATCCACATGAAAAGTTTCTTTTCATGGAAAACCGAGTCAAAGCTCCAGTTAAAGTCATTGGAACCTATCGATTGATTTTAGATACTGGACATCATTTAGATATTTTTCAAACATTTTATGCCCCTCCTATTTCTCGTAATTTGATTTCATTATCAAAACTTGATTCGGTTGGATACTCTTTTAAATTTGGGAATGAATGTTTCAGTTTATTTAAACACAATCATCTTATTGGTTCTGGTATTCTTTATGGTGGTCTATATAAGCTTAAACTTGATAACATTTTCACTGAGACTCTTATGACCTTGCATCATAATGTTGATACTAAATGCAGTTTTATGAAGAAAATTTCAGTTTTTTTGTGGCATAAACGTTTGGATCATATATCCAAAGAAAGAATTGAAAGATTGATAAAGAATGGAATCCTTAATAATTTGGATTTCACTGATCTTGATATCTGTGTGGATTGTATTAAGGGAAAACTCACAAAACACACACTTAAGAAAGCTGCCACAAGAAGCACACAACTCCTTGAAATTATACACACTGATGTTTGTGGATCTTTTGATATTCCATCTTTTGGTGAAGAAAAATATTTTATCACCTTTATAGATGACTTTTCAAGTTATGGGTATGTCTACTTATTGCATGAAAAATCTCAATCACTAGATGCCTTAAAGGTGTTTATAACTGATGTTGAGAGACAATTAGACAAAAAAATGAAAATCATTAGATCTGATAGAGGTTGTGAATATTATGGAAGGTACAATGAATCTGGACAATGTCCAGGTCCATTTGCTAATTCCTTCAAACTAATGGTTATGCACTCAATACACTATGCCATGAACACCACAACAAAATGATGTTGCAGAAAGGCGAAATCGTACTATGATGGAAATGGTTAGGATTATGATGAATAATTCTTCTTTACCCTTATCATTGTGGATGCATGCTTTAAAGACCGCTGCATATTTGTTAAATAGGATTCCTAGTAAGGCAGTTCCAAAGACTCCCTTTGAACTATGGACGTGAAGAAAACTTAGTTTAAGGCATCTGCATGTTTGGGGTTGCCCAACGAAAATAAGGATTTACAACCCACATAAAAAGAAATTTGACTTAAGAACAACCAGTGGTTTCTTTATTGGTTATCCAGAAAAATCGAAAGGGTATATATTTTATTGTCCTAACCGCAGTACGAGAATTATTGAAGCTGGAAATGCTAAGTTCATTGAAAATGGTGAAATTAGTGAGAGTTTGGAATCACGTAAAGTGAAAATCCAAGAAATTAAGGTTCAAGTTTTTTTACCTGAAATTTCTTCCCAAGTTGTTATTCCTACACTTGTTGAACGGTCTGACAACTTACATGAACAACAAATAATAATGAATCTACATTAGATTAACCAAATGAAGTTGTACCTTGAAGGTCTCAACGACAAAGAAGGTCTGCTACTTCTGATGATTATGTGGTTTATCTACATAAGTCTGAATTTGACTTGGGAGTCGATGAAGATCCAATTTCATTTTCACAAGCCATAGAAAGTGTAAATTCTTCTAAATTGTTAGATGCAATGAAAGATGAGTTGAAATCGATGGATCATAACATAGTTTGGGATGTCGTTAAATTGTCTGAACATTGTAAAAGAGTCTGGTGTAAAGGAGTTTTTAAAACTAAGCACGACTCAAATGACAATATTGAACGATATAAAGCCAGAATTGTTGCCAAATGTTTCACACAGAAAGATGACATCGACTATAAAGAAACATTTTCTCTGGTTTCTAAGAAAGTTTTATTTAGAATTATCATGGCACTGGTAGCTCATTATGATTTGGAGTTACACCAAATAGATGTGAAAACTGCCTTTCTGAATGAGAATTTAGATGAAGCTGTCTGCATGAGTCAACCTGAAGGATTTTTGGTTGAAGAAAAAGAACACATGGTGTGTAAAGTTAAGAAATCAATATACAAACTTACGCAAGCTTCCCGACAATGGTATCTTAAGTTCAATGATACCATCACTTCCTTTGGATTTAAAGAAAATACTGTTAATCGATATATATATTTGAAGGTTAGTGAGAGCAAGATCATATTTCTCATTCTGTATGTTGATGATATTTTGCTGGCTACTAATGAACTTGGCTTATTGTATGAAACCAAGAATTTTCTCTTTAAGAACTTTGAAATGAAAGATATGGGTGAGGCATCATATGTGATTGAAATTGAAATATTTTGTGAAAGATCACAAGGATTGTTAGAATTGTCTCAGAAAGCATATATTGATAGAGTTCTTAAGAGATTCAATATTGAAGGGTGCTCTGAAAGTGTTGCTCCAATTCAGAAAGGAGATAAATTTAGCTTTATGCAGTGTCCAAAGAATGATTTGGAATGTAAATAAATGAAAGAAATTTCTTATGCATATATTGTTGGAAGCTTAATGTATGCTCAGACTTGTACCATACCAGACATTAGCTTTGTTGTCGGGATACTGGACAGATATCAAAGTAATATAGGAATAGATCATTGGAAAGCTGCAAAAAAAGTTTTGAGGTACCTGCAAGGAACAAAGAACCACATGCTAACTTATAGAAGATCTAATGATCTTGAAGTAATAGGATAATCAGAATCATATTTTGTTGGTTGTGTTGATACCAGAAAATCAACATTTGGCTATCTGTTTTTTTTGCTGAAGGACCACTCTCATGGAAAAGTGCGAAGCAGTTCATTATTGTTGCATCCACTATGGAAGTTGAATTTGTGGCATGCTTCGAAGCTATAATTCAGGGATTATGGCTGCGGAATTTTATTTCAGGACTTGGAATTTTCGACAGTATTGTCAAGCTGCTGAAAATTTACTGTGATAAGTCTGCAACAGTCTTCTTTTCTAAAAACGATAGGTATTCTAAAGGTGCTAAACACATGAAATTAAAGTACCTTACAGTCAAAGAAGAAGTTCAGAAACATAGAGTGTTAATTAAGCATATTAGCACCAACCTTATGATTGCGGATTCATTGATGAAAGGGTTGTCACCACAGACATTTAACGAGCATATTGTGAGAATGGGCATTACCGAAACCTTTTATTAGTTTTATGTTTAGTGCTCCTTATGTTTGACACTTTGAGCTCAGTTTATTTTTTCTGATATTTATGTATCTTGTTTTATCTCTAGTGTACACTTTATGTTGTGCGATGTTTAACAAGATTTGTCTTTTAATAGACATTATGAGAGCATGATGTTATTTCTCATTATGTTAAATATGCAATTGATATTGTGATACATGGAAGGAATTATGTCGATAAATTGATACACAATCGTCAAGATTCATATTAATTTCATACTTATTGATGATTTATGATTTGCCAATATAAAGAATGATTTTAACTTACATTTATGCAGTATGTTATGCACTATTAAGTATTACGTTGGTCAAGTGAGAGAATCTTAGTTTTTTATTATTTTAATTATGTGGCCCATTGTAATTTATTTTAATAATAATTAATTAAATAAATAAAAGGAAGAGGGTCATGTCTCTTCAGAATAGATAACACATCTATTCGGTTTAAATTAATTAATTAATTCAATTATTCTAAAGAAGAGGGTCATGTCTCTTTCAAATAGACAATGCATTCATTCAGTTTAATTAATTAATTAATTCAGTCATTCTAATGAAGAGTCATGTCTCTTCACAAAAGACATCGTATCCTTTCACTTTAATTAATTAATTAAATTATCTTAAATCCTATTGGTCAATAATTATCATGATGAATTGTGGTTAATAATGAATAATTAAGAGAAATGTTGTGTCTCTTCCCAAGAGATTTATCTTTTCTCTTATAAATAAAAGAAGAGTCTTCTCTCTCCCAAGATGAAAATGTATATTTTCTCTCCATTGGAAAGTACAGAAAGAAATAAAGATTAGAGAGAGAAATTCTATCTCTTCAAATTGAATTATACGATTATGAATACAAGTATGTATATCTCGTTATCGGTATGTGAAAATCATGAATTCAAAGATCTTGGTCATTATGAATTTAATGAATTTTGGGTCATGAAATTGGATTTTATAAATTTAAAATCCTAAAATAGTATTTTTAATTGATTATAAATCTTTGTAGCC
>NEWO01000006.1:380793-405685 GCA_003013225.1 Phalaenopsis aphrodite
TGTTTCTTGCTTCTCCAATTTATAAGATTTCCTCCTAAGAATGTACATTATCCTGAAATAGACAATTTATACACCAGTGATGCAACATAGTTTGCATCTGTGTGTCCTTTAACTTGTAGGGTATCATATCTTTTGTATAAAATTGTTTTTCCTATGCTATATTTTAAATGTCTGAGAATTCTATAAATGGCTTGAAGGCATGAATATTTAGGTTTGTGCATGAATTTACTAACTAAACTTGCTGAAAATGTGAGATTAGGATGAGTGTGAGATAAGTAAATTAATCTTCCCATTTACCTTTAATATTGTCCTATATCTACATACGCTCTTTCATCAAGATCTAGTTTTTGTCTTGGTTCAATTGGAGTTTCACGAGATTTGTACATTGTCATATTAGTCTCTTTCAACAAATTCATAACATATTTTTATTAAGAGAGAAATGTCCCTTGTTTAGATTGGGTCACTTATATTCCCAAGAAGTACTTAAGTTTTCCTAACTCTTTAATTTTAAATTTTTAAGCACGTCTTTTTTTGAGAATTTTTTTTCTATCGATTGTCATCTTACTTTGAACTTTTATTTTCAAGTGCCCCAAATAGATTTTGCGGAATGAAAATATGATCCATGTTGATGTTGTTAGAAAGTCTCTATGAGATCGAGAAAATTTATGAAATAAAGTGTATTGAGAGATGGGATATAAATAAGACATAGTGGGCTGAGTAGTGTTATCTGGTAATGGTTTTGAATCTTGGACTTGATGGAGATCTTGGTTAGACTTGTTCCTTCACGTATAGACCAAAAGAGGTATAGTTGGTATAAAATTTGTATTTAAAGGATTTTTTTTTCACAAGAATATCAAGATGAAATATATCATCAAATTCATCAAGTTAGGAATTCTCTGCTAGAAGATGAATTTGAGTAAATAAACTATTGGTTTCATCAACAGTAAACATCCATTGAAGTAAAGAAACTTCTTGTGGGTTGATGATAGCATTTATACTATTTTTTTGTGGAAGAATATCCAATAAATATGCATTTGATAGCTCTTGAGTCAAATTTTCCTGAGTTGTTTATGGCTATGAATATAAGCAATACATCAAAAAAATTATATAAGTTTTTAAGAAGTTGTGTAGAAAAGAATTCGTTAAGTAATTTCATGAACTTTTGGAATCAATTACTCTTGAGGGTATTTTACTGATTAAATAGGTAACTCTTAGAATAGTTTCTACCCAATATTATTTTGGTATTTGAGTGCGCAAGAGAAGTGTCATAGTTACCTCTAAAATGTGACAATTTTTTCTTCTTGTCGCTACATTTTGTTGGGGAGTGTCAGGGTAGAAAGATTGGTAGATAATACATTTTTTTTAAAGAAAGATGTCAATATGTGATTAAAATAATCACGAGCATTCTCAAACCAAAAAAATTAACTTAAGTTAAATTGAATAACAGTGAACATAGGAAGTATAATGCTAACATCGAATTTATGTTTATATATATATATATATGTGTGTGTGTGTGTGTGTGTGTTATTCAAGTGCAGTCATCAATAATATAACAAAACCAATGACTTCAGAGATATTAGAATTTTAGAGAGTTCCTAGAATGAATTAATACAAAGGAGCTAGAAGAACTAGAGTTATTTTCAAAAGGAAAAAATACAAATATCTTTAACAATTTAGTAAGTTTCACATATAAAGTCTTTAATATTAGTATTTATGAAAAGTGAAGAAAATCTACATTGAAGTTTAAAAGAATGATGTCCTGAGCTAAAATGTGAGTCCATATGTTATTTGTAATATAAAAGGTAAGTGAGAATGATAGTTGACATTGATCTTCAAAAAAATATAACTCATCATTTTCTCTATCTTTTCTAATCACTTCTCCACAGTGAGATCCCGACAAACACAATAGTCAGTAAAAAAACATAATTTTGCAGTTGTGGTCTTTCATAAATTTATATATATATAAAAAAATATTAACAACAAGGATTGGGACAAGTAATACATTACTTAGGGTTAAGTTGAGAGAAATTAAAATGTACCCATCTTGTAACAGTTTTTAAAAATCCATCTGTAGCTTCTATTTTCTTATTGCAAGGACAGGGATTGCACACTCGAAATATAACCATGTTTGTTATATGGTCGGTGGTCTCTTAAATTAGGATCTATGAAAGGAAAGAATTATTAAAGGCACTACAACAACAATAAATAACAAGCCTTTGTCGCATTAAGTGGGTTCTGCTAAACGAATCAACGTTCTCTATTGTGTCCTATTCAGTGTCATATTTTCATTTAATTCCAATATATTAAGATCATTTTTTTAAAATAAGCCAAAGAATTTTGAGGTCTACCTCTGTCTTTCTTGACATAAGTCGAATCTAAAACATTTACTCTCTCTAACATTGTCTGCCACTGGAGTTGTACCGACCCTTTCACGGATACATTCGTTTCGCATTTTGTCTCTTAGTGTCAAGCCACTCATCCAACTAAGCATTCTCATCTTGACAACACTTAGCTTAGTTTTATGCTTCTCTTTTAAAGGCCAACATTCTGCGCCATAAAACATATTGTTTTTAGTGATCTCTATAATAAATTAAATACTAAAGATGATGAAAAATATATGTATAAACTAGCCAAATGAAAAAAAATAAAAGTAATGATTTAATTCAGGTAAAGTGTATTAAAGATGAAAATCAAAAAGTTGTTTTCTTAGAAGGAAATATTCAACATTGGTGGGTGAGATATTCAACATAAGTGGGTGAGACAATTTGAGAAAGAAAACGAGATCCTAATAGTTTTTCTAAAAACTTGAGAAAATTCAATAATATATCCATTTCTTCTGAATTGAGTCCTTTTGATTCCACTAGCCAGACTTGCCCTTTCTTATTTTTTCCTTTACTTTCTTCATAGTCTTGGGGTTTCAAGTGAAATTTTCATATTTATCTTTAATCTACAATTTCTTTTTGCAGTAGTTGCACCAGAGATTTCCTATGAAAGAATGATGTTGTCATTCTTTTAGAGAAGATTTTATGACAGAAAGTCCCTTACCTTGGGATTCAAAGGCTGTCATGACAATATCTTAAGAATTGGACTATTGATCATCACTGTCCTTCCTTTTACTCGAACGAGAGAGAATGCTTCATTCAAAGGGAAATTTTTTTGCTCAAGGCTTGAATTCAAATTTGGTCAAGCCCATTATTGAGTCCTCCCAAAAACACAAAGATTCTCTCTTGCTCAATGACTTTTGTAAGGACAGTCGCATCCTCACAATAGGACATCTTGAGATCTTGTTAGTAGTCCAACTCTGACCAGTAAACCTTCAAAGTTTTAAAACATTCAATGATATGAAGGCTACCTTGTTTGATAGTGGTGAGTTTTGTCTTGATTTCATAGATGAGTGCAACATCTTTTACCTTTGAGTAGATTTGTTTAACTACATCTCAAATCTCTTTCGAGGTGGGGACAAACACGAAAGGTCCACTAATCTTCAGTAGCATGGTGTTCCATAACCATGTCATGATTATGGAATCGGATTCTTCCCAATGTAAAAATTTTGAGACGTTATGCTCCAAAGGTAGATCCACAAGATGTTGGAACTTTCCCTTTAGGAAGATCTTCACAATTTGGGATCATTTAAGAAAATTTTTCCATTCAAGCGATAAGATGCTTGAAATATCACAACCTAACTCGATGCAACCCGCCACATTAAGACGGGTCACCTTGAGTCAATGTCATAACAGATAAATTATTACCCATTTTCTATTTGGAAGAAATCTTAATTACTTAATTTTCTTCAATTTTCATAAAGACAGAGCTACTAATATCATCAATTATTGTAACACAAACAATATAAAATTCACTCAAATCATATCACTATACAACAAAAAGAAATATATACACCAATCATGGTTTAATTTCTTTATTATCAAAACAGAAATACATTATGACTGTCAAAAATATAAATCTAAAGTACTGACATACTTAATATAATGTTCTAACCAGTAATGCAAAATTCTCTGCTCAACCTGAGCCTTCCCTTCTCTGAAACAACACGTACAGGTAAAGTAGGGGTGAGTAGCCACAACTCAAGAGGCTACTCAAAATTTACTACAATTTTCAATATTTAAAAAATAATAAACATGTGTTAAAAATACTACATCAAATATGGTGTAGCATCATATATAGTATCTATCATGGTGCCAACACAAGAAATTATCATTGCAGTAGGTATATGCTGAGTAACATTAAAAATAACATGATATTGTAAGAGCAGAAAAAAATATAAAAATTAAAATTTGTTTCTTTATTTGAATTATTTTAATATTTTTCTTTCGTCTCTTATATCTCCACTTTCACTTATAACTCAACTTGTTTATATTTCCCCTATGTCCTATATAACTCCATTTCCACTTATACTTCTATTTATTCACATCTGTTCAAGTATATCAAATGCACAGATGGATAATTATATAGGTGCAAAAGTCCTTATAACTTCACTTGATTGCACATAACATACAACTACCCAACCACAATCACTCTCAACTCTCCTATTTTTGTCATTTTTATCACCTATTTATGCTACAAAAGTATATAAATGCTAACAATTTTGACATATCAAATATCACAATGTACTATAGAAGTGATACATAACAGTAGGCGCAAGTAATAATGTAATTTGAGATAAATAAATCTGCACATATTAATAATTGCAATTTGCAAAACCACTCATATGAAATGTCCAGAATAAAATTCTAAGCATATCTTATTCTACCAATAGACACAAGTAATAAGGTAATTTGCGGATAAATAAATCTGCACATTGACAATTGCGATTTGTAAAACCACTCATATGAAATGTCTAGAATAATATTCTAAACATTTCTTATTCTACAACAAATTTTATTAGTTTTAACATACAAACCAAATATATAAAATATTGTGCAACACAAAATACCTGGTAAAAAATAAATACTTTTATGTCAATTTGTCCAAGCATAGTCAAATCAAGAATATTTTAAAAGTTGCAACGTGAAAAAATTTATGAATCTCTATAGATCTAAGTTTGTACTAAATTTTTACAAATAAAATACTAAAATTTCACGAAAAAAACCTTAAATACATTAACAGTGGCCTACACAGAGCCGGACAATTTCCCCAACTGAAACGATGGATGAAATAGGATTTATAGCCCTAAAATCGGACCTTCCCTCTCTAAGATCTGTTCCTTTCTCTCTCTAGAAGTCACTGTTTTAAAAAAATGGAAAAGCACATGGGATGATATCGAGGTAATGGTTTAAAATATTTATTCTTAAAATGATTTTTTTATTAAATAAATGTTATAGAGGGTAAGTGAGTAATTATATTAATTAAGTATATACTTTAAAGGAGCTATCTTGAAATATATGACTCCAAAAATTATGGAAAAATAGTTATAAAATAGAAAAATTTTTTAAGAACATACTGGTGAAAACGATTTGCAAAACATACACCAGATAACTCTAAAAAACACACTTGTAAAAATGTATCAAATTCAACAACAAACCTTTTATTTTTCATTTATGAAGTTCATAAAATAGGCAAAATATGCTCAAAATATAATCAAGTACACTCTATAATCTAGTAAAGATATTTTATAAATCGCGCATGAAACAAAAATATTAAAAATCAATGAATAATTTGAGCTCAAATTAACTTTAAAAACTTTGAGAAAATCAGTAAACATAAAATAAACATGCAAGACTTACCAAATCTCACAATTAGATCTTAACATACGTATTGATATACTATAGTAGTAGTCATTACATTCTCCCATCCTCAAAAAAATATCATCCTCGACATTCAAAATTACCTATCAAACAAATATGAATAAAATTGTCTCATATAATCTTTTTCCCAAGTGACTTCCCTTTCTAATATGTGCTTCCACTGAACTTTAACCTTAGAGATATGCTTACTTCTCGATTATCTCACATCAAGGGCCAAACAACATACCCTCTGATTCCTCTGTATATGTCAAGTTAGATTGTATATCAACCTCATTCTCAGAAAATCTAGGCTCAACTTCAAAAATCCACTTTCCTAAAACAAATACATGAAACACATCATGCACATATGACTTATGATCAGAAAGAAATAATCGATAAATAGAATTATCAACCCTATCAATCACCTTAAAAGTCCCAATGAATCTCAAACTTAGCTTTCTCACTCTACTAAATCTACTTACCTCTTTCATGCGACTGGTCTTCAAAAATACAAAATTTGAAGTAGATTAACAATGGTCTGCCTAAAGCCATACAATTTCTCCAATTGGCCTGACAAACGAAGCCATCTCTTTGGCCCCAAAGTTGGACTCTCTCTCTAAAATCTCTTCCTTTCTCTAAAATCTCACTTTTTCTCTCTAAAAGTCACGGTTTTGAAAATAAATAAATGGAAAAGGTATGGGATGATATCTGGTTAATGGTTTAGGTTATTTATGCTTAAAATAATTTTTTTATTAAATAAAGGATATAAAGGTAATTAAGTGAATTGTTATATTAATTAAATATATACTTTAAAGAAGTTTCTTCTACCTTAAAATATATGACTCTAAAAATTATGAAAAATAGTTCAAAAATAAAAAAAATATGTCTAGAACATACTAGTGAAAATGATTTATAAAACATGCATCAGATAGCTTCAGAAAGCACACTTATATAAAGATGTACCAAATCCTCAAAGAATATAAATTCAACAAGAAAGCTTTTTTTATTTTCCTATTTATGAAATCATAAAAATAGGCAAAATATGTTCAAAATATAATCAAGTATGCTCTACAATCTAATAAAAATATTTTATAAATTGTACATGAAACAAAACTACTAAAAATCGACAAATAAATTGAGCAGCAAATTAACTTCAAAAACTTCAAGAAAATCAGAAAACATAAACTAAACACGCAAGACTTACCAGATCTCAAAATTAGATTTCAACAACTGCATTGATATATTATAATAGCAATCGCTACATAAAATGTCTAGAGTTCTCATTTGGTCTAACAATTAATCAAAGTTAATTCATTTGAAGGAAAAACAAAGAACTAAGTCATCATAAAAAGAACGAGAATTCAAAAAAAGGGATAAGGTTGGAATTCGAAACCCTAACCTTAAAGGTTAAAAAACAGTTGGAAGTAGAAACCCTAACCTTAGAGAATAAGAACAAAGGCTGGAAGAAACATCCTAACCTCACTTTGATACCATGTAAAAAACAAGTAATGAGAAAACTCTCAAGAATTTTGGTCTCTACTTTGTATAAGAGGAAGGTAAATATACAACTCCATGAAGCATTATAGAATATGAATAAATTAGAAGAGGAAAAATAATTAGGGGCTGGTGATCCTATATGAAAGCACACGGATTACAATTCAAGGGTCATAGAGAGATAGATCTAATGGTACAGAGCCTCGATCAGTGTGCCTTGACCTAATGATACAAAGCCTCGATCTGTGTGCATTGATATGACAGTACAGAACCTTGATCTATGTGCCTTAAGTTCTTTGTTATGATTAGAGCATAAATTTAACAAAAAATAATGGAAAAACAAAAGTGTGCCAGCCATCAGAAAAGTGTAGTGGTGAAAAACTTCCCCAAATAGACCCTCAGGGTAAAAGAGTTTTATGATTATATTTTCTAAAATTTTGCATTATTATTAAGTAGTTTGTAGAATTATCATGGGTGCATTTTTCATCAATCCATTGGTTTCCATTTGAGGCTGTGACATAATGCTTCATCTAATCTTGTTGAGTATTTGAATTACCTGGTACCAATAGCATCTAAACAGACATAAAAGGAAACAAAAAAAGACTAACAATATGAAAGAATGAAAAAAATGCAATTTAGCAAGTATCTAGTGAATCTTAGAGTCGGTTGGGGGCAGTTGCAGCTATTTAAAGAAGCAATTGTGAAACTGCTGAAGAAGAAGCTGTTGCTCAAAAAGTTGCGATGACTATTATAATTTTTTTTTTAAAAGCCAAACCATATCTTTCTAGCAGCCACCACAGATAGTCAGATTTGATGGGAAAACACAGTTTTTAGCTGGTGCTTTTTGAGAAAGCAGACAAAACAAAGTTTTGTCAAACAGGAAAAACCGTGGTGAGGCACAACACCACCACCGCACTGCTGCCCGAAACACACTCTTAATATTTAAAAAATTCAAAACTAACATTTAGTAATCTCATCTAAAATTATAGTTTCATGTAAGAGTCATGAAAAATTGAAAAAGAATAATGGTGAGAATACAACAAAAGAAACAAAAAAATTTTGAAGAAAAAGAATAGTGAGAATAGTTTATACGATACTATCATTTTATAAATCAAACTACAAAATATCTAAAAAGGAACTTAATATTTCAACCTATTATTGCTAAGTTAACTTTGAAGTAGAGGTATCATAAAATTCACCTGACCATCCAACTTGCCTTAAACAAGACTAGAAAATCTGACTTTGTGTTGACACGATTAGTTTTTTGAGTCGGGCTTGCATGTAAAATCCTAACTCATTTAATTTTTTGGGTCAAGTTAGAATTGACTTACCGATCAAAAATTGACTTAAACTTGACCAAAAATCAATAAATAGTTCGGGTCAAGTAATTTCAAATCAGCCAATTTTGAGTTAGAACCAAATCCAACCAATGAAGTCTATTTGACACCTTTCAAAAAAGAACTCTATCATCAAATATAAATTAAGAAAAATCCATATAATGAACAAAATTATAAAACTAGAAAAACAGCATAAGCAGGAAAAAAAAAAAAACTGAAAACAAAGATAAACCAAAATCAGAAGTTATATAGTTCCATCAAAATTCACAAAGCACCATTTCTTATTTAATATACATATATTCAAAATAAGATTTACTATTATCCTTTCAATACCTAATATAAAACAAACACTAGAAACCAAAAAACGAACTGTAACAATAAAGGAGCAACAAAATAACCTAAACCAAAGATACGCTATTCATTCAACCAAAATTAATTCCAAGTCACACTAAAAAGATAAAATAATACAGCTACAGAAAAAAAAAAATCATATCATTAAGGGAAAAAAAAAACCCAAAAAACTTCTATATGTGAGAGAAGCACCATGAAACTTGATATATTAGAGGTTATTTCAATTTCCAGTACAACAATAAGATGACTTGAAGTTAATCCAATTGTCAGTATAAAGATAAAATGACTACTAGGAAGCTCAAGTAATAAGTGGTTCAACCTTGAATGAACATAGTTGTATAGCCGCTCGCCCTCGACAATGGAATAACGAAATGCCGGCTACAAGAAAAACATCCAATAAGGTCAAAGTAAGATGTTGCAAAAGGGATTAAGCCAAATCTACCAACTGAAAAAAGAAAAGGGGAAAAAAAAATACCAAGATATAGATCTTTGATCTAAGGCACGATACAATTGTGCTTTGATGGCTGTACCTATATGACCTCTTCCCAGATGATACTAGATATTAAAAAAATTTAACAGATTAAAAAGTCCAACTACTATCAGTAAAATTATTGATAACATAACGGGCTCAAAAAATAAAAAACAAAATGTGACACCTAACAATGTCATGATCAAGAATAAATCAGATTTTCATCCACTTACATCTTCCCATGCAGAAATAAGGTCCTCCGGTGACTGGAATTTGGCCCTCTCAATATCAATTATGGAATCAAGGGGCTTCCTTTGCAATGGTGTGAAACCCGTAGCAAATCTGGAGCCTCGGCTAAACCCTAAAGCTGCCCACTTCAAGAAATGCCCTGGGACAGAATCCATTACCCTAGCCGCCAATGTAGACGGGCCATTAATGACAAACATATTAAGAGATCTAGAAAAAGGAAAATTTTGACGAGGAAGAGAATGGCATCCCAAGGGATATTGTGGGACCAGAGTCTTCTTCGAGATATGTGAGATTAATCTTGGTAGGTTTTGCATTGAAGGAAAAAGATCAATACAACAAGCTGGTGAAAACTCCTTAGCCTCTTCCACAAAAGTTTTTTTTTTTTTTTCACTACAAGGATTTGAACAACGGTATTATTACATGCTGCTATAAAATAAGAGTAGCTAGAAATTAAAAATTACAGTCATAAGTATATGATTGATGAAGAATGATTTTGCCAACTCTAATAAAAGACAGCAAAGTAAATAGAAGCAAAATTAAAGAAATAAATTAATGACGGATGTCAGTAGGGGTCATGCATAAACAAATTAAAGTTGCATTAACTTTAATCAGAATCTTCTCATCCAAAAGATCCCAATTTCATACTTGAGGTTCATTTGGCATGGTTTTACTATTTCATACAATGTAAATCACAGGCGTGCAATTTTCTAGTCTACCCAAAAGCATGGTTCTCCATCCAAACCCAAGAAAACAGATTTGAGATCGCTTGTGTCACAAACACAACTCATGCTGCTGTCACGGCCCCAAACAACGAGATAGTCACTACCTTTGTACTTTAACTGCATCCAACTTCTTCATTATAACTAAATCCCCACTAATCGTGAAAACAACCATACAAAAATGATAAAATACAACACGAAAAACATAGGCTCATTGGTTGATTTAGTCATTTGTGCTTAATCTTGATCCCTTAACATTACACCCTACTAACAAGGGGTATAAGAGCCAATGGTTCACTTAAAATTAATAGGTTCATATATCCCGCGGCTCTCAATGGTCATGGTTATTTCTATCAATTCCATGATTGAGAATGGATTCTATGTAAAATCCACATGATTAAGCAAGCTCGTAGTGCATGGGATATGATAGTACTAAAAAGCTTATCTCTGAGAGGAGTGAAGGTTGATGTAGAGATGATAATATTAAAAAGCTTATCTATGAGAGGAGTGAAGGTTGATGTAGAGGAGCCTTATATGAGTGGCAGATTACTGAGTTACACATGAGAGTGAAAAATAGTCTTGCATTAAAAGTAAAAAATAAAAGTTAAGTTCCTACTACCTAATATAATAGTAGTAGCCTTTACCCACTAATGATCAGTTCCAATCTAGTAGTGATCCAATTTAAACTTTAGCCTCCTGCCTTCCAGTGTTCTACTCGCTTATTAAAAAGGGAAAAAAAGAAAAAGACAAGAACATGAAAGACTTAAAGAGATATAACCAAAATATATCAGCAATTGACCTCAACTATCCAAACACCAACAATTATTTTCCTTCTATAATGCACAAGCATTGATTAAACATAGTGAATATGGAATGCCATGAAAATGAAAATGACAACTCTTAAAAGATGTTAAACAGATCTTTGTTGAACAAGATAACAAAACAATTATACTATTGAAAATAAAAATTACTTCTTTCACAATCATGAAAAACTTATAAATCAAGTATAATAAATAACGCATCAAAATCATAATTTTCTTCATGTCATACTACAACAACAAGCCTTTATCCCACTAAGTGGGGTTGGCTACATGAATCTTTTTTCTCCATTGCGTCCTATTGAGTGTCATATTTTCATTTAATTCTAATAAATTAAGATCATTTTTCATACAATATGCCTAAGACTTTCTAGCTCTACCTCTGTTGTTCTTAACATAAGTCAAATTTAAAATATCTACTCTCCTAACTTGCTCATCAGACGCTCAACGTTTAATGTGACCAAAGCATCTAAGACAACTCTATCTAATTATGTTCGTCATTGAAGCTACACCAACTAAATCACGGATATATTCATTTTGCATTTTTTTCTCTAATTGTAAAGCCACTCATCCACCTAAGCATTCTCATCTCGGCAACACTTAACTTAGTTTTATGCTTCTCTCTTAAAGGCCAACATTCTGCGCCATAGAGCATTGCAGGTCTTACCACCATCGTATAAAATTTTCCTTTCAGTCTAAGCGGTACTTTTCTATCACACAATAGGCCCGAAGTATTCCTCCACATCAACCAAGCAACTTGAATTCTACTAATAACAACCCCATCTAAATCACCATCACTTTGAGCAATAGACCCAAGATAATCTAAAATGTTCAAACCTTTTAATGATTTGATCACCAAAAGTTATAGCTCTAGATAAATAAAAGACAAATAATAACACTAAAACATGAAATAAATGGCATTATGACAAAAAAATGTCTACAATGAGATGAATTCAAATTATGTTCTTTGTAAGAGATTGGTCCAAACTTGAACAAATTCATTCCAAATGAATCAAATAGGATTGTCTCCAACTTGCTCATTTGGTTCAAGTATTTTTTTAGCCAAAATTTCGCTCACCATCAATTATAGAAGACTCCATCAGCATCTAATGGTGGTGGGTAACACCATTAATAGTGGAGGTGGCTAGATGGTGAACATTTTTTAGAGGAAAAAATATGGAGAAAGCTAGCATTGAGCTGCCTTTGTCGCTATAGTGCTTCCGACATGCAAGGACGTTGAAGCTAGCCAAAGAAGATGACAAATTGTGGGTGATGTTATTCCTACAATGACATTCGTGGTATTTTTCAATGCACGCGACCTTTCAATGTATCACCATGGCCATCATCAACATCAACACTGTGAATCCTTACTTTTTTACTGTTCAATATTACATGAGCTGTTAAATCTATTACACTCAAACCATTTGGCACAAATTTAATTCATTTTACGTTAAAGGAAGCCAATCTTAAGAAAAAATATCCAAATTGCAATGATAAAGTTTTGGTGCCAAAGGAGAATATCATCTATTTATTCAATTTCTTCACTTTCCAATTGCCATAAAAAGTCAATTTAACTTTATAAAATCCACACTCCACTAGAAACAATGCATAATTATAGCATGCCGAAACATATAAAAACTCATTTCAATTCACAAACTAAAAACCAGAGTCAAGCATTTCACAAAAAAGACCTAATAAAGACCAGTTTGTTTCAATATGAGTGTTTAGAAGCAACTGATTTTGAGAACTGAAAAAATTTTCAGTGATGTGTTTTTTCTTTTTAATCTTGCTGCTGCTTTCAGTATGTATTTAGCAGAAAGCAACATATTCAGGTGATGCTTGAGAGAAACCATTCATCTATGGATTCAAGGAAGCACACGATTCCTTCAAAGTAGAGATCAGTTAGGCTGCTTTTGCAGAAGGTTTTAACCTAAAACATGCCAAATATCAAAACTGACAACTTAAATCTCACAGAATACGAAACCCCGTTTCTTCCCCGTTTTACCTTAAATGCCGAATTAGTAAGTCCGGATAAATTCCCAAGTCTCACGAATACTTCTTTTCTCTCACACGCCGCCGGTCCCGGCGATGCCTTCTTCTCCGGCGAGCTCCTCGCGACTTCCTCCCTTCTATGTCGCCGGGTCTGGAGGTGTTCGAACTAATAATCCGCAATTAGCTCTTTTATTTTTTAAAAAAATTGACAATTTTTTAATTACGAAATTATTGATATTTGTTGCTATTTGTCAAGTAAAATATATTAATTTAAAGCTAAAATTATCTTAATAAAATATTATTGGCTAAAATGAATTAATTTTAAAAGCAAATTTTATTTGTGATTTACTTTGATTGAATATTAATCATTATGTTAATTAAAGGGAAAAATAAACTGAGAGGAACTTCAAGTTTTGGACTGAGAATGAGTATCCACAGTCAGTTCTTTTGACAAATGGTCTTTGTTTGATGACAAGTATTTTCGATGTGGAAAAGAGTTCTTTAGGGTGGGCATCATAGATTAATGAGTAACATTTGTGAGTTCATTGGATTACATTTAACAACTTAATTTTTAGGATTAAATCAAGCTAAAGTTTTAGACAATTTGTTTGAGATTCAATTCTCAATGGCTTAGGCCTTATGCAAATTTATATTTCATGAGCTTTGAGTTATAAACAAGTCAAGTCATTATGAATCAACAACTTCCTAAACCAGCTTCATGTAATAATGGTATAAAAAATAAAAGATTCAATTAGGTCGGTTTGAAGAAAGCAATTGTCTTGAAGGTTTCGGTTTAAAGGAGGTGAGTGTCCCACTCAAAATAAAGAAATATACTATACAAGAGAATGATGACGCAAACCATAGAAAGAGGAGGAGGAGGTCGTTTCTCTTGCTAGATATTTGATGTCATTTCCATTTGTTGATGCCAAGGACTTTATGTGTGAAGAAGAAGAGGAGCATCATTTGTAGGAGGGAGTAAGCAACTCATATGCGGGAGACAATGGCAAACTGAGTGTGAGTCTTGGCACGTCGAAACTGAAGGTGGAAGTGCTCGTGTGTTTGGTAGGTGAATTTGACGTAGAGCGGGGAGGGAAGAAGAGGGGAATCGAGACACGATGTGTTTGTGTACAAATAAGGAGAGGCCTCGTGCGAGAAGAGACGTCTCTCATGAAGGAAGCAACATGGTAGTGCCCTAGCATGCAGGGAGTAATGTCTCAGGCCAAACTAAAGAGAAGGAAAGGGTGAGCCGCTCGTGCATAAGGGAGAAGAGGAGACGTGGGTGTAGGCTAGGTAAGCCGAACTAAACATTTTCAAAATATGTTAGGGTAGGGGTGGACTCAGGTAAGATAAAATTTAGATTTTTACTTATATAGAATGACAATTTGGTCTCTTGCCCCTCCTGAAATATCAATTTTGCCCCTTCTCAAATATCATTTACTCTTCATTGTCTTGACCCCTCCCACATTGGGTCTAGAGGGGCAGTTCGCCCCCCTTAGAAAAGAGGTTGGTTTTGCCCCTGTGCTAGGGTTTAAGATTATTTTTATTTCTATTTGTATTAACTGAATTATATTTAAAGAGTTAATATGTTTTTTTAATCAAAATCATAAAACATGAAGGATATGTTGTTTGGAATCGGGAAATAATTAATAATAATGAATGAGGAAGTAAATAGGTGTTGTTATAGTTTATTTATATCGAGCTTTATTATATGAAAAGTTTGATTTTGTTAAATATTTCAGAAATTTGGAAGAATTAAATTTATGTATACGTATGCAGGATTCTGAAGGAATTGTTGATTTTGCAATAAGAGGAATTGAGATAAATTTTAATTTTGCATCTAATTTATGTTGATTAAATACTTAATTATAGGATAATGTCAGTTTTAAGAGATATTTAAGGTTTTGGATTGGAAGATTAGTGTGAGTAACTATATTTTGATATTTTAGTAGTATTCATTATTTTTAAATGTATTCCTAATTTTATTTATGCTCTATTCCAGTGTGATTTAGGTTAAAATAGATTATTCATATTGTTAGAGAAAATGCATGTTAAATTGTTAAACAATGATTTTCTTAAGAACATGTCATATTATTACACAACCATTAGATTCTAGTAGATGTGCATATAGATTATTTCATGACTTTTAGATTCTAGTAGATGTACATTTTATTTATTAGTGGATAAATATAAGGTGTCTCATAAGAGAATAATATATGCTATGAAGAATCAAATAAAAATATTAGGTGTGGGGGCTAGTTTTTCCTCACTCATGTTGAGCCTTTAAAGGATATTCTCAACATCTATGCGTGAGACAACTTCATTGTACCTTCACTTCTATCCCTAATGATTCTCAGCCTAAGGATCTTCTTGGTTAGACTTGAATTTCTTATCTTAATTTAATTAGATAATTCTCATTCAAGTTCCCGAGTCCTCCATATTAGCTCCTGTAATCAGCAAGCTATCCACATACAAAAGAAGTAAGATACAATAATTTCCAAAATTATTGATGAAGCAATAGTAGTTTGTCTAGCACTTCATATACTCAGTGTCTCACATGAACCTGTCAAACTTCATATACCATTATCCCAAGACATTTTTTAAGCCATAGGGACTTTTCTACAACCCATCGACCAAATTTTCTTCTTCTAAAACCTCATAACCTTATGGTTGCATCATGTACAGTTTTTCTTTGAGATCGTCATATAAAAAGTTTATCTATATATTTATCTTCTTTAGATGTAGTTCTTGCTCTACTATTACAATTAACACAATTTTGATAGTTATCATCTTCACTATAAGAGAAATTGTCTCAGTATAGTCTTCTCCTTCTTTATGTTAAAGCCTCTTTTAACAACAATTCTTGCCTTGTAGCATCATTCAGTTGTAGATCCACTTGTTATATAGTGCTCTTTTGTCAATTAGTGGTAATGTCATCAAATATCAAGTTTGATTTGACATCAGTGACTGCATGTAATCATTCATAGCAAACTCCCACTCTTTCATATCTTCAACTAGAGTGGCATCTTCATAGTACTCTAGTTCAACCCTATCAGTTAGCAATAAATAATGTAAAAAAAGAAGAATATCTCTTTGTCAATCTCGAGATTTTGTCGGACCTCAAGACTTTAGTAGAAGGTAACTGAGGAATTCTATGTGCTTCATCTGATTAATTACTCCTATTATGTCCATCCTCCCGATCACCATTGTCTTCTATATCAACGTATTAAGACTCTTTAAAAATAACGGCTTAACACTCCTGAGTTATGCTTCGGTCTTTAGACATCTCTATTTTCATTGAACATTACGTTCATGATCACGATGAACTTCTTATTTTTTATAATACTCCTAGAATTTGAACCCAAGTTCATCTAAGCATACTCAATGAGAGTGTGCATGACAAATTTCAAATCAAGTTTATTCTTATACCTACATCAACAAGTGCAAATGCAAAACAACCAAATACCTTCAACTAAAATAGATTTGCCTCTTTATCACTTCAGGATATTTCAAGTAAGTATTCCTTTAAAAATATTGGCAGATCATAATTTATCAGATAAATTGTAGTGTTAACTACTTCTGTCTAGAATTACTTTAGTAAGCTTGCATGCAACCTCATACTCTTGGCATGCTTTGTGATGATTCTATTCATACCCTTAGCCATATTATTCTACCATGGTCTCTTGGAACAATGAACTCATGTCATATCCCTTCTACAACACAAATATTCTTGAACCTCTGATCATGATACTTGCCCCCATTATATGATCTGAGTCACTTTAGCATCAAATCTATGTTAATTTCTACCATGGACTTCCATTTCTTAAACACTTCAAATACATCATTGTTCTATGAATATTGTGTATATACCAAGCATAATAATGTTTCTTTCTCCAAAAGTGATACCACTTTTTGGGATGGAAAATCATAGGCCTCGATTAATTTCCAAACAAAACCATGTCATGAAAAATAGAATCTCACCGATTCAAGAATTATAGAATAAAATATTCAACAAAAAATACACAACAAAATAATTATAAAAAAATACACCAAGATTTAACATGGAAAAATTTTAGAATTGGAAAAAATCATAGAGCCACACCACACCAAAAATCCACTATGAAAAGGAGAAAGTATAAATTACACCACTTAAATATTCTCTACAACATTGGAATCTAAATCTTGTTTTGACCCCTTAAGAGAAACTGCATGCTCTAAAAGCCACCTCTCAAACTTCACTGCTCCACAGTAAAGCCTTTGAGAGTTCATCGTGTGCATACACCTCTAAGTCATCGTTCTAAATCAAAGGATTTAACTCCTATAATAGAGATATCATCTCGTAGTGTAACCATGTTGACACCCAACATAATTATTTCTCGTCACTATAGAATCAAATAAATTGAAGAAAATGCAGCGTAGCTATGCCCGGTTTCGACATAGTTACACCGCCCAATATACTTATGTCGGTATTGACATAAGTACACCACAGTGCGGTCTCCACACTCAACACATGTATATGTTTTCCTATCACTTCAGAAAATTATGAAATTTATATTATTAATTAATATGTTGATGAGAGAGCATTGGCTAAGGGCAAGTAGGCATTCCATAAACTCAAATAATTATGAAATTGATTAATAACTAATGTGCTGATACCAGACAATTGTGTAGTTTAGATTGCTAACCAAAATATTGACAGCAAAATATTAGTCAAGAATGAGCAGATACATTTTCTTCAAATAATAGTAGAAATAATTTGCACTCCATTGTGCTCACGGAGTATGTATCTACTAGGTGTGTGTTAGGTTATGCTTAGATGGTGCTCGGAGACAAATGTAGAAGTAAAGAATAAGAAGTATTTTAAGTATTAAAAGATTGCCTCTTGAAAGGTAAAGTAAAAGTTAATGCATATAGAATTAGAAATTATTTATTTGAGAAAATATTATGAATATATTATTTAGATTATTATATGATTTTCCTACAAAGTGATAGAAAAGATCAACACACATTTTGTCTTCTTCTCCTTATGTTGGTATAGTTTAAAAGTCTGATTACTCCTTTAGGTTATCTTGAATAATTCACTATGTTGTCCTAACATGTTTTAGGATTAAACTTTTGAATAAAAGATGACTATTAGAAGAGAAAATGTACAAGAAATGCAAGGTAAGCAAGTGAAAATGTAAACTTATTATCTATTAAGTAAATTACTTTATTCAGTGAAACTTTTAATTTTTATTTGAATTGTAAACTGCGAATAACATAAAATGCTAGTAAAAAATTTTAAACAGTCTGTTTCTGTCTTCGTAATTCTAAGTCTCTGTACCAGGTCGTGACAATTCAAATTTGAATAATGACCTAATTTACTTGGCCTTATGCATAATTGAGTAATAAAAAAGGAAGAATAAAAGGTTATTTGTTTCATTCTCATATTTTATATATTTTTTATTCTAATTTGTTCATGATTTCACACCACTAAGAAAAGAGCTAAAATAAGAAGAGCTTTTTGAATTAAAAATAGAGAAGAAATGCTGAAAAATGAGCTTCTTTACTATGTGGGGGTCCTCCCCCTCATACTATAGTTACCACTCTTATTCATGGTTGGTAGGTTTATGCATTACCAACAAATTACATTGCATTTTAATCCTTAGAGATCCCCTATCAACATCTCTTTTCTTCTTCAAGCAAAAATGTTTTAATTAATAATATCCAGCCCCCATGTATCAATAATCATTCCACATAAAAATATCTTTTATTAAGATTCAAGTACTTGGCGATGCTTCGTTGATCAACTCAGCCATCTGTCAAGTTGATCTCAAGGGGAGTTCGATCAACTCAACCATGCGGTGAGTTAAGCTTCATTGGCGAGCTATCAAGCTGTCTCAATCCGATCGAGTAATCGTGCGCTGATGACAAAAGACATGCTATTGACCATAATTTTCCAATTGAGTCGATCAGTCAAACTAATCTAGCTGGCTCGATGAGTTGTCTCCCTTCACGTTTCGTACTCATTCTCAACATGATCCATGAACTTTCAACCATAAAAGATGCATCTTACATAGAAGTTTAAAAGAGGGCAATTATATGCTTGACACCAAAATTTTACATATTTATAAAACTAACATCCAACATTCTCTATTTATAATCCTACCACTTAAACCATGAATTACATGACAAAATTCTATCAACTATTTCTTACTCATTAAATGCTCACTGTTTTGAATGGACAAAAAAAAACAGTAATTATAGCGAGTTTTACAAATATAATTTCTAAAACTTATTATAAAATTTTTATTTATTTATTTATTTAAGGAATTTGCACACTTCATCTGAGCCGCCCAAAATTTTAATGGTTAGATTGTTGTCTAGACCTAGGACCCCTTTGAGTATCACTAGGTTTTACTTGAGTTTAAACTTAAAATTAAATTAATTAAAATCAAATTTAATTTTCAATTAAACTAACTATAAAATCAACCTAATTAGAATATAAATATAACATAATCAACTCAAATTAAACTGAAATTTAGGTTAATTTAAATAAACCCCAAAATTATATGTCAACTCAGGTTATTGTAGTGATCAAATTAAATTATGTAAGTTACATCATACTCATTATTAAATATAAAAAACTTGCAATGATTTTGAATGCAATTTAGCACCACTTCTACGTGGAATTTTGCGCTTTATGTTTTCATACATGAAATCTTCCTTAACATAAAACGTTTCGGGACATTGTGTCATGAAATAAAGTACACCAGTCCGTTTGAATCATCGAAACCATCCAAATGGAAAAAATATTACACCATGACTCATAACGTAGAGCTACATTCAGAGTCCACTGATATGCAAACACATGGCTTCAAGGAAACACTCGTGTTTTCCTATGATCCGACCCGATAACACAGGAGAATATTCCTCATGTATTATTCTGCGTTATTCAGGTGTTATTGTAGTGGTATTAATGTATTATTGTGTTATGATAACACCGAGAATATTCCCAAAACACAATAAGACATAAATATCACCATAATAACACATGAATAATACGGAATAACACGAGATGAATATTCCTCTGTGCTAAAATATTTTTTTTTTCTTATTTTTCTGTTACCTCCACGTGTATATATATCAGTGAACTCCGAATATAACTCTACGTTTGGAGTCCTGAAGTAATATTTTTCCATCCAAATGAGCCTCGTTTTGTTCAATCAGACTCTATTTGGGGGTGCATGAGGGTCACAATAATGTATAAAATAATAATAATAATAATAATAATAAACTAAAATATTAATATTAAAAAAATAAGATCATATGACAAACTAAAATCCAAATTGAAATACAAATTAAAACAAAAGGCTAGTTTTAACCAAAATCTACTTAACTGAAATTTAAAATTTAAAATTAATTTGAAAGTAACCCAATACTAAGATTGGAGAACACATAAAAATTTGCTGAGAAAATGCATTTTAAACCAATAAATGTTTTATACCTCATGTAACTGTAAGAAGTTGTCACTGATTAGCTCCAGTTCTTCTATGGACATCAAACAATTTGACCAAATACACTAATGACTGTACAACCTTTACCCATCCATATAAACAACTACTCAGCTTTGCACACTTAAATCCTGCAAAATGCAACAAAGACAGCCAGCCAGCCGGCCGGCTGCCGGGGCTGTGAAATAATGACCTACACTACACTCTTTGAAGGTGATCGAGTGGTGCTCAACCTCACTGAAATTATGAAAAGATTCATTTCTAATTGCTGCGAAAATTGCTCGATACAATTACTTTTTGGCCTCCAATTTCATGAACATCAGTACAGGAAAATTGCAGCGGCGGAGGCTGAGAAGAAGGTGAAGAACTCGATCAAAAAAAGTCAATGTTTGCCTCTGGACCTGTCAATGCAATATGATCAACTTGTAACAATATCATACAAATGCATGTTTACACTTTAAGGTGAAAAACTCCATTTACAGCAAAAGGAAAGGACTAACGGACAAGCACAATAGCAGCTGAATTTCCACCATCATAAAATACAGAGGATTCTTACAAGAAAATGGTAGGACAACGCAACAGATTCTTAAAAATAAAAAAAGAGCATTTACATACATACCATAAAATTTTTATGTATTTACGTATGTAACACCTAAATTTATATTTATATGTATACCAATTAAATCTTTATATTGCATAAAAAATACAACAATCGCTATCTTTTCACAGGTGAAACACACATTTTCATGCAGAAGTATATGACACCACGGTGTAGGGGTGTAAACGAGTCAAGGTGCGCTCGAGCCACTTTCGGCTTGAGCTTGATTAATTAATCAAGTTCAAGCTCGAGCGAGCCGGCTCACGAGCCAGCTTGTTTAGTACAAATATATATATATATATATATATATATATATATATATATATATATATATATATATATATATATATATATATATATATAAATTTAAGATACTGTTATAATAAAATGACAAATATAATGAGCATTTATGAGATAACTAATAAGAAGTCAGTTGATAATAAATATAAAATATTATTTTTTAAACATTGTTAATAATTTAAAGATTTTTTTTATTTTTAATGCATTTTCAATTTATTTTTAATTAATTATTTTTTAAACAAGTCGGCTTATAAGCTTGGCTTTTTAACTCATCAAGCTCAGTTCACGAGCCACTTTCGAGTCGAGCCCGCGCCGGCCACAAGTTGGCTTGACTCACAACGCTACCATGTTGTTATTAGTTTTAATATTTAATTTTGGGTTTTAGATATGTAAATACATAAAAAATGTGTAGCATGTATGTAAATTTCCCTTAAGAAAAGAAAAACACCCGGTTCTAACAATAACTAACCTCCACATTTTCTCAGGGCCTGGAAGCTGTCTCCTTCAAACAGTCGATATTGCAAAATCCAACTGACCTCATCATATCTCCAAAGCTGCCATCATTTTACCACACCAGGTAACAACCGAATACAGGACAAGAACACAAAAATATAGAAATTAAATAGCATATCAAAAGAACAAGAATAGCATGAAAACAGAAGAAGAAATGACAGCCAATGCTTATGGTAATTACTGACCGATCAATGCTCTTTCTCGGCTTCTCTAGATGATCCATATTGTCATTTGGCCGGTCAGCAGGACAACTATCAGTGCTTTTTCTTGATTTTTCCTTCCTATTAAGGCTGAATCTACGTTCGATGCTCCGCCTTGGCTTCTCCTTTTTTTCAGTGCTCTGCTGAGGTTTATCTTTTCCTTCAATGCTGGGCAAAGGTTTCTCCTTCTGTTCAGTGCTATTTCTAGGAGGCTCCAATGTGTCAGAACTTACACGGGGAGTCTCAGGTAACTTGGGAGCTTCAGAAGTTTTGGGAGGTAACCTCTCTATAACTGATATGAACTTTTTTAAATGCCTTATATACTCAGGATAGAGCTCCAAATTACAATGATTTCCTCCCTTGATCCACAAAGGTTCATACTTTTCTTTGCAGAGCTCCCACAGTTTCTTTCCATGGGAGCAATTAACGACATCATCCTCTGTGCCCTAAGAACCCAACAGAAAAAATGCTTAGCAAGGTGAATTTCTTAACAATATCTTCATACAAAAGTTTAGAGAAACAAAGTTCCATTAACATAAATTGTACAATGATTATTACAAACGCTGATACCTATTCGGTGATTCCCTTTCATCTATTAAACAAAAAGATCTTGTATTGCTGTTTGTATTTTTAAGAATTCTCATTTCAGTTAGAACTAAATATTAGCACTTGGGCAAAAACAATGCCTATTACAGTGGCATATCATTAATCACATTAAGGGTTTCTACAAACCTTGCAATTGAATTGATATTACAATTTAGTCAACCTACTCATCACAAGCTACCCAATCTCCACTGTGAAGCATTTAAGTACATCAACAACTAAATTAAGAGAAGTAGAACATTTTGTGATAAAAAACATGGAGCATCTTTATCTAGAAAGAAAAAAACCACAAAGCTTGAGGTTGCGAGATCGTTAAAGCTTATGATGCGGGACAAGTTAAGGAGATTTTCTCAAAAAACAATAATGATAAATCTCAATCATGCAAAGAAACTTAGAATCTCCGAATCACAAAATACTAAGTATGTAATAATGTAATAATCGAATAAATCTAAGGAAACTAATAAAAAAATTGAACCATATAAAATCAACGAATAAATAAAATTTAGTTAGTACAATTAGGTTATCAATTGTAACAAATTTGAACAAAATCAAAATTATTAACAAACTAATAAAAAATATGCAGAAAAAATAGGCAAATGAAATAATTCACCAAAGCAACAAAAATTCAAACTCTCTGTAGAAAAAAATCACCTAAGGTAAATGAAATAATTCACCTAAGCAGTAGGATTGTGAGGTGAAAAAATGAAAAAATAATTGTGAGGCAACATTGCTCCCCCATTTAGTTCACACTCGCTATGTAGAAAAAATTAGTTAACAAACTAATAAAAATATGCAGAAAACATAAGCAAAAAAAAAAAATCGAGCTCTATTTAGGTGCAAGGAGATGATTTTCCCAAAGATTTGTCAGTCACATTAATATCACATTCAAGGGAATCACATATAAAATTTACATAACACAAGATTGAAATTGAATCAAGGAGTTTTATCAAAATCAAATCTGATGATTACATGCCTCATAATCCTATTGCTGATTCAAGGAGATGCTTGCATATGCATGTTGGCTATCAAGTTCATTCTTTTATGGTACTAGCTAGCGATGCAAATATACCCGCACACATATACTACAAAAATTATTGATATTGATATACCTTAATTGATATATATTAAATAATGCTCATGTGACGAGTTATATAAAAAGATATAGATAAAAAATGATATTCATTATAATAATTTGAATATTTCCTACGGTCATACTTGAATGGTTAAGGAGATTTATAATTAGTTATTGAACCTTAATTGAAATGCATGTCATTTCTCTTTCTATTATATTACTGTGCTTTCAGGAATTTGTGTATTCACAAAGATGTTGATAACCCACGATGATTTTAAGTTAACATTTTCAAGTTTAAAGTTTGAAATAAAAAATGAGCTGTATAAGAGAATATCTAACGTAGACAGAACCAAGCAAGAAAAAAATAATTATATTCTCATCAGCTCTATTTTTAATCCAATTAAAAGTTCATATTTTTACTGACTTTCAATTATGTAGATTATAAATTATTAGTGATGAAAAATAAAATAAAATTTGAATTTCATCCTTTGACTGTCTGTTCCTGGCTCGAGATTTCCACACAAACAAATCACCAATTTGATTTTTATCAAATGAAGCAAAATTGAACGAGCAACCTGATCAAACTAAATCAATATGATCAAATAACCAACTTGGCATAAATAAATAAGAGCCAATAAAAAGAAATTGGATAAGCAGTTATGTTGGGCCACTGAAGTAGTTGTTTGCTCTAGTTTGATAAATTTTTCAATTTTCAAAATATTTTGAACTGTCTTTAGAAGAGAGTGTGAACTAAATGGGGAAAAAATGTTGGACTAGATAGATTAATAGTAAAACATGTTTTTGATCTAGAAGCTTTAGCTATAAGTTAGAGCTTAATACCTGCAATTTTTATAAATACATATTTTTTTTAAGTATTTAAGTGGGAATTAGACTTCATCTTTGAATCTAAGAATGATGAAAGAGCCATGAAACATAAAGTCTAATC
>NEWO01000006.1:406466-421442 GCA_003013225.1 Phalaenopsis aphrodite
ATATATATATATATATATATATATATATATATATATATATATATATATATATATATATATATATATATATTGAAAGCCATCGATAAACCATATTCTCACTCAAAACATCATTACGATATTCTAAACAAAAGGTATGGACCAAAGAAAGGACCAAAGAAAGGCTGAAGTTGGGCTAGATATACTAAAACAAACACTTCTCAACCCAAAAGCTTAAGCTTATGGGTGAGGTCTAACCACTTGATACAACAATATATTTTTCAACTATTAGATATGGGAATAATTTCAATACTCTCACATAACTTAGTAATCTTAATCTCCAATAATTAAAAGAAATTGATTCAGTCCAAATTAGCATCTCCCTTAAATTTTTGGATGACTGCTAAATTTAATTTTAGAAGTATTAGTCATTCAAATAACATTCAAAAAATAATTAAAAAACAACAAAATGATTAGTTATCCCATGTAGAGTTCAAATTCTATGATAAAAAAAGGAAGGCAATTTTGTTGAAGAAGTGGCCTTTCTTCTTCCCCGCAACCTTTAATCAACAATGAAGGGCAACAATAAAACAATAATATAGCTGCATTGAAACAATAGTTTGTTGGCAAGATAATGATGCACCACCATTAAGATGGCAGTGTAACTCTACAAGACAATGCAACCATTTTGCATGAAAATAACAATGAACAAGTGAAAATTAATAAAGGTTCTTAAGATTATATTAATACTCATCTTTTGTTCATGTTATACTACCGTTTATATGTCTTAAAAAGGGCGTCTACCATAAGCACAACCCTATTTGATGGTTATATATTTAAGATTG
This sequence comes from Phalaenopsis aphrodite, assembly GCA_003013225.1. Classification (NCBI taxonomy): domain Eukaryota; kingdom Viridiplantae; phylum Streptophyta; class Magnoliopsida; order Asparagales; family Orchidaceae; genus Phalaenopsis; species Phalaenopsis aphrodite. Next base: position 407,288 of record NEWO01000006.1, read on the forward strand.
TGATTTGATGCTTTAAACTTTTGAGATGCAAAGCATTGTTTGATTAGGGTCACTATTTCACCTCTCATCTCTTACATTCTTTCTCTTTCTTCTAGGTGATTTATTTCATAGAACTCTAATTTATTCTCTACCAAAAGGTCATTTGTTATATCTTTCAAATGCGCACACTATATTATATTCCCCCACATTTAAATCTAAATTTCAATTGGAAAGGGCAACCTTCGATCACACCAGCTCATCTCAAGGATGGAGATAGACTCATAATTCATTCAACCTTCTTGAAAAGTATTTATTTTCTCAATATTTTTGTATTTTTCTATGGCTATAAATATACAATAAAAAATATTAACATAAAACCATACTTCATTCATGTTTTACATTATCTAGGGCTTTATAGACCACATTTTTAAGTGTTATTAGAAAATTAGATCTTGGTATTTAATTTTCTTGTATGAATTTCTTTGATTATTTGTTTTTCATTGAAACGTGAATTTAAATCTTGGGAGATATATACCACAAAATTCTTATGTGCTTACGTATGTAACAACTAAATTTCTATATCTACTTATATAACACTTCAATGTCTAAATCACATCAATATATATGAAAGGGTATATTTCACTTTAAAAAAAATAATATTAGTGGTATTTTTATATGACAAAGATTTTGATGTTTTATATGCATCAAAGTTTGGGAGTTAGAAAAATATATAAGAATTGTGTAATATGTAAATAAAACCCCCTTAAATTTTTTTGCATCTTTGTCACACTTTGCAAGTTTTTTAGATCCAATGTTTTGATTTGTAATTGCTAATTGGAGATGCATGCTAGTTTGATCCATCACATATCACATCATCTCAGCATTGTTAGTTTATTTGGTTGCATCTTGTACACTACTAAGTACCAGAGCTAATATTTGAAAGCAAATTCTCTAGATGTAAGGCTAATTACAAGGATAAGTTGATGTACAATCAAACTCAAGTTGTTGCTATGTCAAGAACTACATATTACTATCCTTATAGGGGAGACTATAAAATAGACAATCTAAAGCTCTAGAAATATTATTTTGTAAGAAATGGACCCTCTCCCCCTAAAATTATGGTGCTTGTCTTTAGTATTTCAACTGTAAACAGAAAAATACCAAAAACAAGGCAAATAAAAAGCTCTCTATGATATTAGATTGGCAATGGACATTACATGAATGATCTCTAGAATTCCATGATTTGTTCCTCGATTCTTGGAAATGGTATTAATCTCAGGCTTTGCTTCTTGTTTCATTTACCAAATGATGATATGATTGATAAGGAATTATGTGAGAAGAATAAATAGAGAAAATTAGAATAGAGAAAGAGAGAGTGTGCTTGTGCGTGTGTGCACATTAGTAAGATAAAAAGGGGGCGAGTAAATTTTTTTCTATTTCAATTAGGAAAGAGAAGGATGCTCAAATGAGGAGAGTCTAAATGAAAGAGTTCACAAGAGGGAAAAGATAGATTGCATTCAAAATTAAATTATGATTTCTCACAAGTGATCCATCATATCTTTATTCATAGTAAACACAAGCAAAATAATCCATATGAAAGTAAACACGAGCAAATAATCAGAGGGCCATTTTGAGAATTAATCCTAGAATAAAAATATATTTCATGTGTTTCATTCTAAATACTAAAATAACAAAACGTACCAAATAAATTGTCTGCACAAAGTGCCCACTAAGCCCAAAGGTTATGTTTTAAGTTTAAACATATAGATAAAAGACTAAAGTATATAACATGTATAGTCTAAGGCTAATCTAATCTTTGTTATTATCTATTTTATCTTCTTTGTCACCTTTCGCTTTACCCAGTCACTAGATTTGTACCCATTTGACTCTTCTTTTATCTCCTTGAGTCTCATACCCTTATCATCAAAATTTATTATAGTTGATAGAAGCTATAATGCCTATATTTGATCTAATTTGCTTTCTAATGCACATCCTTTTTCCGCTAACTTCTTTTGCTCTTTATACATCATTCCATAACATATTCATCATCAAAACTAACTGATTTTTAATATTTTGGGTACTGTGACTCGCCTCCAATTAACTTCTCATTACAATCATCAAATTGAGAGAAAATGTATTAATAACAAATCGTTTCTATAGATTACCATATAAGCTTGATTATATTTCATATTAAACAAATCATATTTTTGTTGATCAAATCTATTTCTAGAAAAAAAATGGAATTTAAAAAAAATTAATCACAGCTTATAACTTTAATATTGAATCCCCCTCAAATATTATGAAGTTATATACTTGAAAATAAAAATAAAAAAAAACATTAAAAAAAAGGAGCCTTGCATTGCTTTATGCCTTGCATCAAAGAACTTGCCTAAATGGTAGCTTAACTAACGATGCCCAATACAAAAAATATGAGGCGTACTAGCCATCCTATACTTTGCTTTAGTATTTAAGTGAGCACCTAAAGTAAGATTTTTAGAACAAGTTTAGACATTGAACCAGCATAAAGAAATATTTAAGATTCAAAAGTAGAATAGGGTTCAAACAAAAACATCAATCATATAATAGGAATATTTCTATTAATAATAGTAAATAAGTGATAATAAATATACATGTAAAAAGTTCAACAATTTTACACAATTTGATCACTTAGACTATAGGTTTCTATAAATCAATCCCAAATCACTATAAATTTATTTATTTTTAGTCATATTTAAACAATATGAAAAAAGGTTTAAAAATTGACTAATTCAACCGCCATATTTGATTTAACTATTTATAACTATCTATAATGGCTTTTAATGATACAAATCCTATGATCAACTTTCTCTACGTTAAAGAAACCACACTCGGCACATGAAAAAAGTCAAACTTGTTGAAAAATCATTATAGAATTGTATGTTTTAGAATAAAGATGTATATATATATATATATATATATATATATATATATATATATAATAAACACGCAAATTTTGATATCACCAATAAAATATTATCAGAGGTGTGTTATTCATATTTCCAAGGAGAATCAAGCTCTTTACCAAGCACCCTTTTGATAAGAGGAGTTTGCCCAAACCATTTCCTTTTTTTTTTAATTCAAAAAATTAAATGAAAAAATTATTACACATTATGCATATCCCTAATTAGTCTTTCTTATTCTTCCTATATCCTCGTTATATCCCATTAGTTGTCAGTCCTCTTATTTTTCTTAAGAAAAATCAACTTAGAATATCAAATAAATATAAATCTATATAATTTTAATTATAGTATCTATATAAATAATATAAACAAATAAAACCCTCAAAATAATAATAATAATAATAATAATAATAATAATAATAATAATAATAATAATAATAATAATGTTTTGATGAAAAATAAAACAAACCCTATGAGAAATTTTCTTAATGATAATAATTAGAAGAGCTTAAGTCAAGGCCCAAACATTAACCATTTAATGTGTAAGTCCTTAACTTTCATAAATTTTTTTAGTCTTATTAAATTTTATTAAATAATTATTTGTGATGCCACATATAATTATTTTTCACCTCATATGAATGCACTAAACTTCACCTATTATTCACCCTCTACATCGCTCTATATGAATCCAATTATTGATTAATAATATTTCATATTTTTTTCTTACGTATGATTATTATTATATGTTAACGAATGGCTAGATATAAACTTTCAATAATTCAATGATCTTAGATAATTACTAGAATGTGAAATTAGATCAAACATCTGGTAATACTAAATCTATTTTTTTGGTAACCAATATGCTATCAAAAAGTAACCAGAATGAAGAAAAAATGAAAAGAAGATATAATTGATTGGGCAAATAACTAAATCTAATTTCATTCATCCTATTATTTTTTTAATATAATCTTTAATATATATGTATTGTTAGGTTCGTATTTTTAGAGACCATAATTATAATACGATGTGTGTTGGGTATTGGGTGGGGTGGACATGTGATGTCTAGGTTTTGGTTGTTTGTGCAAACAATAGTAGGGAATGGAGATGATTGATTTCAAGCTTTAGTTCTTATTTTAATACTTATATGATAATAGAATTAATTAAAAGTTATGTCAAGAAACTAATTAAACGAAGAGAGAGGGCGTTAGATCGGGAAGACGGGAGGAAAATGAGAATCAGAAAGCGATGTGGGTACTAGATCTGGAATAAAATTAAAAAAAAGAAAGGAATGCAAAAAAATTAAATAAAAAAATAAAAACCATCATTATTTCAGCTCGGAGAGAGACGTTAAAATTAGTCGAGGAAAGAAAGCAGCAAATAATGAGAAAAGAAAAAAAGAAATTGTGCTCTAATTTAAACCATCATTATCTATAAATATACATTACATCCCTATTTATTGAACTAGGATTACAAAAGAAAAAATATCGAAAACTACAAATACAAAAGTTAGCATCTAAAACAAAAGATAACACCTAACAAATCATCTATATTATAAATAAAAAATAAAAGTACATAAAAGAGGGCATAAAATGGTTATACTAATTCGAATGTATGAAATCAATTCAGTTCAAAGATTCTCCTTGATTGTTTGGTTAACATAAGTACAACTTTGTGCGGTACAATATGGATGATCTAAGCATGTTTGATTTACTAAAACTAAAGTAAGTTGTTCTAGCCTATTCCTACTAACCCATGCTAAGAGGAAATAGAGCCATGGCCTAATACAATCATAGTATAAGATGAAAGAGCTCCATAATGAGAAATATCACTCAAGATACTTAAAGGAGGAACTGTCCTATTTGCGATAAAACTTGTCCAGATTTAAATTTGGGCTCATGATCATAAGGAGACTGCCTCATTTTGTGTAAACATATATGCAGAGCCTATCTTTTTAAGTTTGAGACTTTTGAATATTTTAGCCACCAAAATGTTTTACATCCAAGCCTTCCGAACTAGGGAAACATTCAGTAATGACATGGCAATAAAAAAAGAGGAAGCAGATCACAATGAAACAAGGATAGAGCTAGTGATGTAGAGCCATATTTAAAATTGCACATTAAGTTTAACTTCTTGAGGAATACCTCAGAGAGAGGCCCATGCAAAGCGCATTAAAGCTATAGCCTCATAAAGGAAAAAAGAGGCATGTACCTTAAAATAGTGAAGTACATCTTGAGGCAATTTTAAAGAGGTGCTTTTATTCACTGGGGAGTTGAATCGTGATTGTGATTGAAAATTATAAAAATTGGGACAATTTTGATACAAATAAGAATAAGAGATGCGAGAAAGCAGTTAACTATGATAATGATTCTAATAAAGGAACTTTTAAGTAGTAGAACTAAGAAACATTTAACTCTGCGTGTAACAATACAAATAAATGCAGAACCTGTTCCCTTAAAAATGAAAATTCCTATTGTGTAAACCTACTTATCTAAAGCCAAATTCACCTTTTATAAGGATAACAACAAGAACATTAAGAAAGTATTTAGTCAAATGTCTTAAAACAGAGGCATGAAATCGGAGGGCTCTTAAGCTACATTTTAAGAAACATAAAGACCATGTATACTCACATGAATCACCAAAACTGGACAATTAACCAATTGGATTTTGTCAATGTTCTGCAAAGAAAAAGTGAATGCCTAGTTAGAACTAGCAAGCAACAAGATTAGATTAATAAGTTTAGAGGTAAAGGGAAATTACACCTTGAATATGTCAAACCAATATGTACGCTTCACAGGATACATGACACGCAGTCCAGATAAAATAGGACTATGCAGAACAACAGCTTTTAAATAAGGTAAACGGGTGGCTAAGTCTAATGTTGGACCACTCCCAACTGATTGTCCATATAAAATAATATCTTGTGACGTGGTCCCATATGTTTCTTCCAAACACTTATACACAGCTTCAATGTCTGCAAATGTATTTTGCTCACTTGGCTGCATTCAAAAAGATTAACAAATTAATTGCCTAAGTGAAACATAATAAAAAAAGGACTTTAAGAATTAAACACGAACCTTTCCAGTTGATTGTCCATATCCAGAATAATCATACCTGCACCCAAATACATGCCGATATTAAAATATCAATCTCTCTCTCTCTTCTTGCTTTGTCCTTCTTAAGCTCATTAATGAAATTATTAGAAAAACAAAAGGACTCTATAAAGTAATTCAATGAACATAGAAAACTCAAAGCACAAAAAATTTATGCTCACAAACAGCCAAGGGCCTTAATTGCTACACTAAGATAGCAAAACTAATTTGAGATATCTTAGGAAGAAATATGCTCCTCTCACACATTTAATTAATTAAACTAAAATAAAAAGATGATAAATGATTTTTTTGGTATAGTATCAATTTTATTAACCACGAGCACCTTGAAATGCTTTCTGACAAGTAGCTGTATGTGATACTATAATATTCAATCTATGATATGGGTTATTACACTAAATCTTAAGAGAATCAACGAAAATTCTATAACGGTCTTAAAATAAGTAAATGCAGAGAGGGAATATAAAATGAGGAATCTTCTCTAACTTCATGAGAGTGGGAATATACTAACTTTAATTAGTTGTTAGACTTTTTAAAATAAAATACCTTCATTTTTAAATCAAAATAGCAAACATGCCTAAATAGCATAACTTTCATTTATGGACCTTTGATGATGGTAAATGAATTTGATTCTAGCCCAATCTTCTCCTCATTCGCCAAGCACTTTATCTTACTAAATATTATTTTATCTACATAAAACTAAATTGAACCAAACCAATACAAAAGTTCAAATGAACCACATACAAACTTGTTTAATACTTTTATCAGATCTTTTAACAATGAATTTTTTTAATCATTGCATGAATCCATGTTCTTGTCATGAACATTGTAATTGCCATCTAATATTTTTATTGTTGTAAATTGCTACAGAGATGGGGGTTTTATAGGTTAAATAATTGATCATAAATTCAATTCTGATAAATCCTAAGACAGGATACACATGCAAAGAAGTCAACAAAACTTAAAACTGCATAGCAATGACACATAAATTTCTCAAGCGCTGTGAAAGAAAGAATTTTAGAATGATCTTCACCACAACTGAAAATGTCCTTATACAAAATTGTATAAACGACACTTTTACATGCACGTGATTGGATTCATCCTAAAACCAGATGCCCAACAGCCACCAAAAGAAATAAGGCAAATGACAAACAATTTAGGACCTAATCATTACAGGAACAAAAAACCTTTCCTTAAGCCTCCAATTTTGTTCTCTCAACTTTTTCATGGAAGAACCATGAGTAAATTAATGCCAAAAGTTCAATGAAACTAGATTGCCACAAGTTCAGTGTAACTAGAACAATAGCATCCAACTTCCAAATAAAAAGCCTAGATAGTATTCATTGATAGCAAAGCTTGGCTCCAGGTATTGAAGAGCAACATATTGGTAATTGAACTTACCATGCGCTCTTGAAACTTGATGATACAGTTTATTTGAGATCTTTCAGGCCTATTGCCTAAAAAAGATTAAAATGCTTTCATCCAAATAGCAAACAAACATTAGCACCACGCTTTATTGAGTGTCTATGCTACACATACCAAGTCAACCAAGCCTCGCACATCTCAAGCATTAAAATCCTCAATTATTGAAGGTCTTACTTGGTTTATAACTTTTTATTCATGGATGATGTATCGAAACTAATCTATTTGAAAGGGAAAAAAAGCTCTCTTTTCATGCTAATTTGGTCAGAGTTGACATTCTCCAAATTTTAGAAGACTGCCTTTCAATATTACTACCAGTTAATAAAATGTCTTATTTCATTTAATTTTGTTGAATTTACTGAATTAAAAAGAACCGCAACAGCAATAAAGATAATTTAATTATAAAAGATGATAGATCTCTTACCAGCTTTAATGAGTATATCTGGATCTGGATCTAGCTACAGCTAGATATATACATCCCGAATGTCAAGTGTCATTTTCTAATTTAATTCTCTTTATATAATGACAGATTTCAACTTCAACAAAAAAAGGGAGACATATCTCAGCCTCAAATTTTATTATTTCAATATATTCAGCTGAAAAGCTATATTTTCCTAATGTTTTGCCCTGCTTCCAACTCTGTTGTTTTCTACTGCTCAAATGTAATGAAGAACATATGTACCCATACACTCTTTGTAACTACATGTTATAATGCATTTTCCAATTATTCCCATTCTCTTGCTGATTTGCACCTTTGGTGGAATTTAACGCCAACTTTTAAAAGACATCCTTAATTAGACAAATTATAAAACCCTTGAACAAGACATTCAGCTAATTGAGATATTTGATGGACATGAAATTTTTTGGCTAAAAGTTGTCTTTCCAACAGGCAGAACAAGTCAAGTAAAAGTCCATGCATGGACTATGTTAGATTTTTAAATTTCTTACCACAAGCAGTTCCAAGCAAGCTCTAGAGCATTAATTACAATATAGAGTCCTAACTCAACACTATTAACAATCATGAATTCATTTGATAGCCATAAATAATTCAAAAGAACCTCATAACTTTTTACTAATTACACTATTCAGAAATAACAGAATTCTAGTGCATGATTATAAAATATAATAGAAATTTAATAAAACCAAATAGATTTGAACTTCTATCAAATGGAATACTTACATTGTTACAAAGTAGAATTTGCATTACCAAATTAACAAGGGTGAATTCTTATTACAGCTTTAATTACAAAAAGCTATTCAATTATCTATCTTAACCACTATCCATCTGAAATTTTTTGCTAGGCATGTAAGTAATATTCATACAAAAAATCACTACAATTAGCCATACAAAATAAGTCAAAATTTCCATTAACGAAAACCTAACCCTTAAAATGAATCCAAGGAAGTTAGTAAATGCAATTCTTCCATGTTATATGGCCTTAACTCCTATAAATTTTGAGTTTATTGTAGCTACAATCAATCCAAAAATATATATATAATTGCCACAGAAAATATTTAACAACAAAAAAGAGGTTAAAATCAGGATCAACAAAAAAGAGGCCAAAATTAGGTAAAAGAAATGCAATGTAATCAATAATATTAAAGCATAAGCAAGTGATTTTGCTAACATTCAGTGAGAATATGTCAAATATAAGCATCACTACTTCTAGAAGTTAAAATTTCTTCAAAATCATGATTTGACGAAGCTGTTAAGTTTCAAATTATAAATTTATAGTCCACTCCAATTTAAAATCAAACACTAAACTAAAAAACCCAAGCAGTTCTTCTTGACTTCATTCTTCTACCATTTAAAAAGCCAACTTGACTGTCCATGCAATCGTTCACCTTAAAGGGTTACCAAAAATATAATTTGTAACCCTAAACACTAATTGAGTTCACAAACTACTCTTTTTCATGTCACCAGACAAAACGGTGAAGTGAGTGAATGCATTATCGCTTACCCTTCAAGTCATGATGTTCACATTAAAGGAGTGTTTGGCTACAATTACGTTAAATGAGATTTAGTAAATCAGATAAGTCCAAATTTATATTGATGGAAATGGCCGCGGCGGAATAAATTATTAATCCGCCTCACAATCGGATTTAGTAGATCTGAATTTACGTTGAGAAGGAAAGTGAAAAAATGAGACGGAATGCGGAAAAAATTGATTTAACGGAGAGTTGAATTTAATTTTCAAATTTTTTTATGTTTGGTTGGATTTGCACTAAATCCATGGATAAATCCTATTAAAAACTATGCTACCAAACACCCCATAAAGAGGAAACAGGACAGCCATAATAGTTCAGACCAACTACAAAGAGAAATTAGATGTTAAAATTAGCTTCAGAACCACTAACAATTTGCCCAGCACTACCGTCCTCCTTGTTATGCATCAATCTGTAACACGAACAGATACTCTTCCAAAAAAAGAAAAAGCAAGCATCACGTCCCAAAACCAAGAGTCAAATCCCTAAATTTACCAAGAAGCGAAAGAAAATCAAACAAAAATTCATCCTGCAATTTCCCTTCATACCATCAGATCACGCTTCTAGGTCTTTATTATAAGAAAGAACAATAATTCTCCGACCAGCTAGCCCAAACGCACATAACCCATGATCAACCAAGATTATTGATCGAACAAGACAATACAGGCAGCATGGTCAACCAACTGTTGGTCGACCAGGGCTGGCTGTTGCTTGATCAAGAGTTTCGGTGTGATATAATCATGGCATCCCACAAATTAGGATTGATAACCATAACTAAAAAGCCAAAAGCATTTAGGTTTTCAATACAACAAATAACAAAAGGACATTAAAAAGTCAAGCTCGACATCCAAAATCCCAACAACATCGACGGAACACAAAAAGAAGAAAAAATTTGAAATAAATAAACACTAAGATATAAACTCTCACCCTATCAGGTTCACCCTTAGATGAACACTAAGCTCAATGAATAGCTCGTATATCTGGCCAATATCGGCAGCGTTTCCATGCGAATAAAGCACAGTGAGCTTCGCGGCAGGATTCCTCACATAAACCGCCACAATCTCATTCCCCTTCCTTGTCTTCAACCTCCTCACCTCGACCCCCTCCCTCTTCACCACTCCGGTCATCTCCCACCTCACCCCCGCCGGCTCCACCGCATCCACAGCGACTAATCCATAAGACGGCGGGTCCGGTGGGAAGAAGGCGAACTTCGCGGCCATCATCGAAGTTACTCCTCCCATCTCTTGATATTTCAGCTTCACAGAGGCGGATGAAGCATCGAAACGAGTCTGCGGGTAATGTTTTGATTCAACTGATCTCCTCTCGATGGAAACTGGAGGAGAAAAGGAAGCTTATTTCCTCCATTATATTGATGCGAAGTTTCCTTTTTTTTTTTCAAATGGCAGGGGCGAAGCAATGGGGAGCTGGAACCTGGCATGCAAATCAGTAATTACAAAAATACACCATTACCATTTGCTTTTGGGAAAAAGTTCCCGTAACTGTTGAAATATATGGCGCCTTTGCCTATGTTGGAAGAGGAAAGACAAGTTCTTTGTCAACGTCAGAAATTCAGATGTTAAAATGTAAATATGGTATTTGAAAATTAAATGCATTTAAATTTCAATATTTAAAGGAACAACCTGAGGCTATTATTCGAACTCTTGTCATCCTCGATGCGCCTAACAATGTGAGTACCACACTTTCCACCAGGGGAATCGAATCTCAGACAAGAGGAGACTTACAACTGATAAATATATGTCAGACCAACCGATCTGAGTACACAGTGCGCGCTCGCACACGCATATATATGATACATTGCTTATATAAATATAATAATTTGATTGAATTTAATTAACTAAGTTATAAATACGGTGGCATTATAAATTTTGAGTATAAATTTGATCGTGTGTGTGTGTGTGTGTGTGTGTGTGTGTGTAAGGAAACACATAGGTAATTTTTTTTGCTCCAGAATAATGGGTACATATTTTAGGTAGTGGGGCCCTCTAACCCAAAACACAAAAAAATACAGAGAACACAACCCTAGGGTTCCACCATCTCAATACAACACCACACTAATATAGCTCCAAAATAAAGAAGAAAAACTCCAAAATACAAGAGGAATCAAATAGTGTAGAAAACAAAATAGTTTTCCCTCCAAAAATTAAAAAAAAAAAACCATTATCAAAAGGATCTCAAATATAATATGTTTAGTTTGTCACCATTCAGCGACAGCTTGAGGTATTGATATGGCTTAGTCTTCAAGAGCACTGTATCTGACTTGTCAGCAACTCTGGTAAGATAATTTGTTGGTCTATTTGTTTCACTTGGGGGTGAAGCTCCAATTAATAACAATAGAAGTAGATAACTGCTTAATCTTACTCAAATTGTCATTCAGATACCATGGAAGATCTTTGCGATTAAGTGAAATGTCTAACAAAGCAGTTGATTTCATTTCCACTTGTAAAAATTTCCACTTCATTTTAATAGCCATATATAAAGCCATCCACATAACATATAATTATGCATCTAAAAGATAAACAGCCATGTAAGGGGACAAAACAAAACATAAAAGTTTTCCATTATAAGTTCTATATTCCAGGAAAAACTTCCATCGGTGTTGCCTTAATCTAAGAAAAAGTTGGTTGTTTCCACAGCACAAGTGTCACCTTGCTCTAATGTTTTTTAAATGTATCATTTCCAGCATACCATCCCATCTAGCAAAGAAATAGGGCTTACAATTATGGTAATCAACAAGCTTATGAAGATAAGAGAGAATGTTAGATACCACCCTTTCCTGTTTGATGCACACTTTCTCATATTTATAAGAGTTTCTGGCTAACCAGATAATCATATGTAGATAGAAGGGTTTAAAAGTTAAAAATATGTTATTTATAGATAGGGTGATGCCAATGTTCCTTGTAATGATTCAGATCCACCAACCCAGTGGTGGAATCAAGATAGCAACCCGATCCCCCAGTGCTTTCTAGATTTTTAACAGAAAAACCACACCTAAAGAAAACATGGTTTACACTTTTCTCAGTTTTGCAAGGCGGGCATTGGGAAGGTATTCTCAACCCCTTCATTTTAAGAATATCATCATTTGGAATCAAACCATGTATGACTCTCCAGCTAAAAAAAGATATAGAAGAAGATAAGCATTTGCTCCATATCAATTTCCCCCATTCAAAATTTTCCCAGTTGTGCAAATTGGAATAAATAATTTTGTTAATTGAGCCATTAAGAGTCTTTGGAACCAAGAGTTTTATCTTTAGCATACTTTTCAAAAGGAACCTTAGAGGTGGTGGTAAAGTTAAATTCCTTATATCTTATCTAATGAAAATAAAAAAAAATCATCTCCTTGCCATTTATCATACCAGAAGAATAAGCTACATTCACCAAGCTTCCAATGAACAAAGGCCTCTGCAGTGTTCCTGATTTTAAGCATTCCCTTCCAGGTTTTTTAGTCCCAATTCTTAAATTGAACTTCCAATGGATGATGAGTTATGTAATATTTGCTTTGCATGTATTTAGCTCATAGAGATTCCAAATTTCTAAATTTAAGCCAAAGGAAAACACAGTTAATCTCAGAAAAGTGTTTTAATTGTCTAAAACCACCCCACCAGCATGGATATGCTTACATAACACCTTCCAATTGAATCAATTTTTTTTATGTTTCCCGGACCAAAGAAATTTATTGAAAAGTATTTCAAGCAATAACTATGTACTTTTTTTTATTTTAAGCACCTGCAACACATATAAAGGAATTGACTTTAAAACACTTGTATACAATGTAATCCTCCCCCAAATGATAGATAAGAATTTGTCCAATCTCTAATCCTGTTTTTGATTTTATCCACCACATCATTAAATTGCAATTGCTTACTTTTACCATTCAGCAAATTAACTCCCAAATACTTTAAAGGGAGTTCAACAATGTTAAAGCCAATGTAATCATGGGCTCATACCTTCAAAGAGTTACCTACATGATTCCCAAAGTATAATTGGCATTTTTCCTTATTGAAACTCATACCTAATGTCTCTTAAAAAGAAAGGAGTAGTTGGTAAACCCTTTTGATAGAATTTTTTGTGGCATTGGTAAATAAAATCACATCATATGCATAGGCCAAATGGCTTATCCACATTTTAGTCTTATTTTTTTATTGAGTGGAGGATTGTTTCATCTGCATAACATTGATTAGTTTAGAGAAATAATCAAAAACCAAAACAAAAATTGTAGGTGATAGAGGATCTCCCTCCTTTATTCCTCTACCATAAAAAATATAGGCATGTCCTTGCCCATTGATTTAAACCTGATAAAAGTTTCCTTCCAACCAACCTTTTATGAAACTGCAAAAAAAAAAATAGTTGAAGCCCCTGATTTTAAAGACAACAAGAATGTTAATGGTGTTATAGGCTTTTTTAAAACCAACTTAATGATTAGATTTCCCCCTCTGTATTTTTTAATTCAAGATCACATATCAATTCTTATGCAAAAAAAATGTTGTCAGTGATACTTCTTCCCTGAGTGAAAGTAGATTGTTTATAACTAATTAGTATAGGTAAGTGTGGTTTTAAGCGATCAATCATGATCTTGCTGATGATTTTGGATACCACTGATTTCCCCCATCTATTACACTATATATATATATATATATATATATATATATATATATATATATATATATATATATATATATATATATATATATATATATATATATA
>NEWO01000006.1:421488-440284 GCA_003013225.1 Phalaenopsis aphrodite
ACATTAAAATATTCCATAAATTAGATTCATCCTTATGAGATGTTTATAGCCTTTTGTAGGTCATAGATCTATTAGATCAATCAATATGTAGGAACCTTTTCTTATCTTTAGGACACTATGATATGATTCTTTGCATTTGGCATATCCCCACTCACAACTGTGGAATGATATGAAGGCCCTAATAGAGATATGAATGATGTCATAAAATGGGGAAAAAAGGAAGAAAAGGAGTTTCAAAAGATTCTCTTAAATAAATTGATATACAAAGGATATGATCAAGCACATGGATAAAAAATGACGTCAAACTATGTAAAATAGAGAGTTTATAGAGAGAACATGAAAAGTTTGAAGAGAATATTTGAGAATTTAAGTGAAACTTTAATGGGTAAGAGTATTGACCTAACCTGCAATTACGTGTATTTTTAATCTCCTAAATATTGTCAAAAACTTGACCCAAGTTATATTCAGCGGCTAGTGTGAATAAATAAAATAATATAAAAAATAAATAATAAAACTTCACACTAGAGGTACTATGCAAGTATATGTATCGTTTCAAGTAATATAGGATTTTCCTCAAAAACCCCAATATCAATCCCATAATGATAGTTAGAATATTTAAATTGGCTTGTTAAACTCAAAAGAAAAATATATTTAAATTGCATATTTAAATGAAAATGGAATGATAGCAACTGGTAAGACTAAATTAAAGTTGATAGAAATAACTATAATTAACAACTTAATAAAAGTAATTTTAACGAGTTTGAATAATATGTAAATATCTTTCCCCTTGCAATGAGATATGAATCTATGTAGGATTTGAATAACTAAAAATATGATGATGTATTGTGACAAATATGAGTATTCTTATTCTTTACCCCCTCCTGATGTTAGCAAAGAACATTGGTTAATTTATAATTTTTCACCATCTTTTGTAGTAGTGTTGAGTAGATTCTGGTCTCTCACCTCTAGATTACCCACTGTGCCCTCTCTATAGGACCTACTAGAGACCCTTACGATCCAAACTCTAAACCTAATTTGAAAAAAAATCTAGTATGTCATCCTAGAAACATCAATTATATGCCCATCAAAACTTATCTCCATATATATTTGCACTCCCCCTTAGGTGATTGCAACGGCTCTGCCAAGAATGAAGTGTGACACTCACTAGTTGAGTGAAATCATAGCCCTCTCAGGCCCTTATGATTCTCAACATATTTTAATCTCACAATTGGCCAATTTGTAAAGTAAATGAAGAATCGGTAAAAATTTCATTACAATTTTTACAAGTAAATAGAAATTTTTAAATCATGATCATCCCACAAGATTCTTAGAAACAAAAACTTAAACACAAATACAAAGTATCTTATGTCTTCTCCCTAACACAAATTTTGGAGTCTTCTTGAAGAAATCTCTAAACTCTTACTCTTACAACACAAAACACACATAAACTCACACCAATACACAAAAGTGAGACTTCCTAAAGCCTTCAAATGTTGCCAGAAAGTCCTCTTTTTGTCCAATTTTCATCCATATTAACATATCTTTAAAAATAACCAAGGGTTGCTTCAAACACCCCTTCAAAATTTGGCTAATTCAATGGATTTTCTAGAAGGGAAGTTACAGCCGTTATAGTGCCTGTCTGAGTGCTATAACACCCTCTGCACGTGTCTGTGGCGCTATAGCGTCAGGGGGTGGTGCTATGGCGCCATACAATTTGCACCATTTTTTTCTCATTTTCTCCAAATGTCCATTTCATGTACCCAAAACCAAAAACATACAAAATACTTTCCTTTAAAGTACAATATCATTAAAAATATGTATAAAAAATCATAAAATATGCATTAAAAATAGGTAATTTTAAGGTGGATCAAGTATCAACATAATTTATCAATGTATAACTAGAAATACATGAAGTATATTACATAGGATTTACTTAGAGCTTCAAGAAAAGCACATGTAGGTCGAGTATAAGAGTTGCAAGGCAAGAAGCTGAGTATGAGAGGTCGAGCACGAGAGGTTGAGTACAAAGACCTATAGAGACAAAAGACCTTTTTGCTCAGCATACTCACAAATAAGACCTTAAGAAATCAAACCCACAATAAGAGATTTAGGTTATTGTGCATGTTTTGAGGTTCGCTTCTTTCTATAAGGGCAAGCCCTTATAGTTAACTACACATTAAACAATCTAAAGATTGCTTAAGAAAACTCCTGGTTAAGGTTGTTGCTTGTCCTCAGAAGGTTCAAATATCATTGTTTTAAAGGAAGGAGTTTCAAGGTCCTATCCTAATGGTAGTGAATTACTGAAGGTTCAGATGAATCTTGTCAAGATCTTGAACTATCCTATGATTTTGTTTTGTTGTAAATAGTTTAGTTGATGTTTTTCCTTTGCTCCATGTTTTGAATGTCCATCCCTACAAAATAGAGTTAGTGTACCTTAATGACAAGTAAACTAAATCTAGGGTGATGTCTGTATTTTGTCTTCTGCAGCCCTGCAAAACAGAGTTAGAATAAAATATGTTTTTTTTATTGGTTGGTTGTTGTTTTTTATTTAGGACAACCTGGTCAAGATGCCCATGGCTTTCTATACTCCTAGGGTTGTCAAGTTCTCTGATCTCCTAAGTCCAAGAGGCATCCAAACCTTCACTGACCGAAAGACTTCTATCAGCAATCATGGGTTGCGTCGTCCAATAGAACCTTGTAGCCCCAGGTATCAGGGTTCAAGTCGTGTTATGTGATCTTTGTTCATTAAGGTTTCATTTAAGTTTTAATGTTTTTTTTAGATTCTAGGGGTTAAAAAATTTGGGTGTGAGATATGTAAATGCATAAAAAATTTGTGGTATGTATGTAAATAAGAAATTTAGGAGTGAGATATGTGAATGTATAAGAAATTTCATGATATGTATGTAAATATGAAAATTTATAAGTAAGATATGTGAATCATAAGAAATTTAGGCTATGTATTTAGGGTTAAAAATTTAGATGTGAGATATGGAAATTTATAAGAAATTTTGTTATGTAAATATGAAAATTTAAGTGTGATGTGTAGGTGCACATCACACCTAAATTTGTGTTACGCCTTACACATCGGCGTGTGGGCACACTGTAGTGGTTATTTGACTACTCTTGTCTTGTTAATGTAAGTGTAAAAAATTTGATTCTAATAATTTCAATTAATGTTTAAAATGCCAAATAATATTTGAATTTTATTATGTAGGAGAAGTACGAGCAGCTCCGGAAGAAACGAAGGAAGATGGTCAGCTAAACCTCACCATCGCGCAGTTTGATTATGAGTCATGGATGTAGGTGGCGGGGAAGAAAAAGAGGAGAGTGTATTGTCTCAGAGCAAAGGGGATGGTGTTTTAGGCCGAGCTTTCCTGAGCAGCTATGGGTAGCCCTGGCTCATTACAAGCTTAGTATGAGGAGCTTGTCAAGCGTGTGATAATGATTAATGAACGGCCTTGATAGGTGCGTGAAGGTCAGTATCTCATTGAAGATAACCTAGCACATTTGATGGAGAGCTTTGATTGCCAAAGCAAGCAGCAAATACGGCTGATCAAGGTGGAGGAGCATGATGATTATGAGAATGAAGATTAGGTTTTTTCTATGTTTGGTGTTGGTCCCCTAGCATATGGGCTGATTTTATGTTTTTTTTCATTTTTATATTGTATGAACTTTCAATTTCTTGTGTTATGAATCCTGGTCACTTTAATCCAAATATATTTAATTTGATTCATCATGTGTATGTTGTAGATTTCATTTATGAGTTGTGATGATAGATAAATATCATATTATGTTGATTGTGTTTTTTATGAGCAGGTACGTGGTAATCTATTCATTTTCTTTTTTTTTTTGCTTCTTAAATGTTAGCATTGCATTAGAGTTGGAATATTCAGATACTAAAACCGATAATCAGTCAATGATATAAGCCACCACTAAAACGACTCAATAATTTCAAGAAAGACCGACACTGATTAGCGTCGGATATGGTCGACATTGATTAGCCTCATACATGTTCGATGTTAATCAGTGTTGGCCTTGTTTGCCATTATTGAGCCATTATGTCAGCGTCACTGCATGTTTGAGGATATTTTTAGCGACAAAGATTTTCAACTCTAATGCAAACACAAATTAAAAGCTGATGTTAATGTCGACGCAAAATAAATTAGCGACGCTTTTTTTAATGTCAGAAAAAAATGACCTTATTCCAACACTAATCTGAATTAGCATAAAAAATAACCCAACGCTGATCGAGCATTTTCCTGTAGTGGACCCAACATAACCTGAGACTTCTTGTTAGCAATTTGTGAATTGTGTCGTCCAAAGAGATCTCAGTAGCTCTAAGGTCAAAAGAATAAAACTCTAAATCATATGACCTATAAAGGTAGAGCTCACAGAGGTGAGACATATACTTGTCGAAATGGCAAAGAAGCTGCTAGAAAGAAAGGAAAAGAGAGGTACAACGATAAAGCTGAAAACAGTCTCAATAAATGACTTACTTTTCATCTGGGTCATGGAAGCCTCTAACATCCTAAATGTGCTAGACAAACACCTAAGTAGAAAAATTAAGCTTGGACAATCGATTTAAAAGAGCACAAAGATTTTGTTTTGGGACAAGCTATATGATGCAATTATATAGTCCTTATCATAGAGGGCCTATTAAGTATGATAGAATGTATAGATGCATGCAAACCGTTTTAAAACCAGAAAAGTAAAGTGCACGTTTTAAATATCCTGAATATTGTAACCCTAAATATTAACTAATATTAATCTTTTTATTAAGATTTTTTATAAAGTTTAAAATTTTAGGGTCCTTAATAAGCTTAGATTATTTTTCATGGTCAATTTCAAAGAAACAACAAATAGAAAGAAACACAAAAATAAAGCAATCACAAAACAAAAATCATGGCACACCAACTAAAATATAAGAACAAGTTGGTGGCGATGGGTCGACAACATCTCCCAAGAAAGCACTCAAATTGGTCGGGCATCTCATATACATGTCCGGACCTAATTTTATATAAGAATATAAATTAGGAATTAAGGTACGGGGCACGAGCTACTGCTCCTGGTCCTTACACGTAATTTGACAAGTCATCCACCACGGAACCCATGATCGTACTTTATTTCCAATACAGATTCGATCTTAGGATTATATCAAATATATAATAAAATAAAATTAAAGGACTTAACCTGTAAAAAATGTTAGCATAAGTTGGCATGCAACCCATATGAGTCAGGTCTGGCGGGGAGCTTATAGGAGTACCTGATAGAAATGGTTAGCATATAAATAATGAAATTGCTCCCCCAAATATTAAACGTGTGTATGTGTATATTTAGGCATGGCTCCCTACAAGAAAATCATCTCTAATATATTGATGTGCATGTCCACTGTCCGTAAACACACAAAAACATAAGTTAAATGATGCATGGCTAGGGCAACCAAACTAGCAAATAATAATAGTCAGACATCAAAAATGACTACCTAGCACCCTAATCCTAGGTTAGCACACCATCAAGCAAAAAATGTCTTAACCAGCATTTAAGTGCTCAGTGTAAAGTCTCGGTTACGTATGACTTTAAAGGGGTCACCACACTAACCCCGTCTTAAAGACCCAAGAGATCTAACAAACATCACCTAAGATGGATTTTAAAAAGATTTGGCCTTACATATGGCCTAACTTATTATTTTCATATTTTAAAAAATAGGATGGATATCATAAGTAGAAATATAATATTTTTTTAATAGGGTCATTAAATGCGGACCTGTAGCATGTGAGGTGACACAAGTTAGATATGTTTGATCCTTAACATAGTCATACTCATATCAATCACGATGTTTTAACTCATACTACTCATTGGCATCTACCCGACGAACAATTTTCGTTAAAGTATTACGACCGACATAGGGTCACGCAAGGTTCAACAACATGATTTCTCAAGAAGGGTATGAGCAAACATGATGGAAGATCATCAAGCAACACAAAAATGACTTGCGCGCTCAACAAGTTTAGCGGTTCTAAGGCATGGCCCTAATAATGTGAAAAACATGCAAAGCTTGTGGCAACCAAATGGTGCCACAAGAGGAGAAGGGTGTGCCCTCATCTAGATAAATTCATACACCATGGACTAGCATAGCTAGCCACCAATCACCGAAGGAATGCAAGTATCAAACCCCAAACACATGAGATACATATGTAGGGGAGATATCTCGGGTGTCAGTGCTTGAAGAGACACCTAAAAGGGCACGTGCCAATGGTAAATTATCATGCAAATGATTTCATCAAAATGCACATTGAAAAGTATTTTTCATGCACACGTGTGTGAATGCAAATCAAGTCATGCACGGTTATGCAAATGATGTGAATACACATTCAAAGCATACATCACACAAATGATGTTGGCCTTTTGATCCATCATGCCCACCAAGGTGGTTGATTAGTTCCAAGTGATTGGTCGACTAGGCCATGGCGGCCAGTCGAACCAAGTGGTCGGTCGACCATGCCAGGGCGGTCTATTGGATCTCAGTGGCCGGTTGACCATGCTGGGGTGACCGATTGAAGCCAATGATACATGTAACATGCAAAATGCATAGACATTCCTCTTGATAAAGCATGTGATGTAACACAAATGCTAATGCCTAGTAGTGACTCATACCAACCCTAGGGCTCTCACATGGGTACGTAGGTTTCAATACATTGAAGTGCGGCATAGCAGGTTGCGACTTTGGCAAAGGGTATGAGGAATTTTGCCTTTTGGTTCCTTGAATAAAAAATTCTCCAACATTTGTAAGATGAACTAGCTACAAAGCTTTTTTCATCCTATAAATCCCAAGTATTCTAATCCGTCCATGGAAGGTTGAAACAGGCAAAACTAGCAGAAATACATATTCTTACCGATTCGTTTGGGGCTAAGGTTCTTACAAGGAAGGTCACTCGAATTCATATGGGATTTGTCCACGATGGATTTCTATCCTATCGACATTCTCTATGAAAACAACAACCAAGCGCTAATAATCTCTACACAATCCTAAGGTTAGCTAAGGAAAGGAAAATATAATTGACATATTGTATCAGCTACACGATGTTTTGTTGGCATCCCTGATTGTGAAGATGAAACTCTCCTCGTAAAGGAAAGTTAAGCGGAATCCCAAACTTCAGAGAAGTCCCAAACTTTGGTGAGGATCCTTCTCCCAAGAATGATGAAGCTCTCCTCTTAAATGAAACTCGGTGAAGCTCTCTAATTTCACCGGTGAGAAGATGGCTGAAGAAGAAACAGTGAAGAGGAAAAAGAAGGAGAAGAATCTCTCAAAATCCTCAAACTTTCCTCCTCCAAAGCTCTCCTCTACACTCTTCTCACCAAAGCTACAGATAAAGAAGAAGAAGATGGCGAGGAAGAAGAAGAAGATGGAGGAAAGACCCCAAAAATCTTCGGCTCAGCTCCTCTCCTCACTCTCAAAGCTCTTCCCCAAGAAATGTCAGTCGATCCCTCTTATCCTTGCCTAGGGAGCCAATGTCCAATGGCCTCAATCCCCCTCTCACTATTTAGAATAAGCCAAGGTTAGTCCCCATCCCTTTTGTGGGCAAAGGGCCAAAAAAATGCATTATCTGATGGTCCCAGAGGTTCTATTGGCAAAAATCTGGGAACCGCAGGGCGAAAGTCGAGCTTCCAGATGTCGCGGCGTGGCCACGCCTAAACCGGGCATGGTAACACCACTGTAGAAGGCATAACGAATGAGGGTTCTGTGTGATCATGCCTAAAAACCATCGTAATTATGTTGGGCTCTCTGTCTGGTGACGTGGCCACGACATCCTCGTGCATGGTCATGCAGTTCGTGTTTCGGCTCCAGCCTAGATTTCCTAAGTTGTGGGCACACCGGTTTCTGGCAAGGTCACGCCAAGGCTAAGGTGTGGCCACGCTTATTCTAGGCATGGTCACACCACCCTTAAAGTTGAAGTGTCGGTCGGATCGACTTTAAGCCTCGTTCAGACTGCGGAGACCCCAAAAAGGCATAATATGGTTCTCAAATATAAAAAAAAACATTGTACACATCCCAAACTGTAATTGTTAATCAAAAAGCGAGCTTTCTCGAGCGGGGTTGAACCGGTACCATTCCTGATCCTATGCTTTAAACACATACCATGATAGTTCGGAAGAATGTCTTAGGCTACCGGAAGTTGTAAACAGTCCTGCAACACAATCTGACACCGCCATATATGACATCCAAAAATGAAGCCAACAAAATTAAGTATATTTTCTTAGAATATAAATCTATTTTATAAATTTAAGTAACTAAAAATAAGGCATAATTTTAGCTATAAATATAGTTGTTAAAACAAATTTTATCATTCACATTACTTTTACAATGCTTTTATTTCATTGTGCATTACTTTTTAAGGAAATAAAATAACTCTTTAGTCAAATTAAGAGATTATTTTGGTACTTAAAGTGATCAATAATATTATAAAATAATTTATAATACTATAAATTACTATAAAATTGTAGAAAATATTATAGCAAATAATACTATATTTATAAAATAATGTATAAATTACTATATAATTGTAGAATATATTATAGCAAATAATAGTATATTTTAGCAAGTAATAAAGCAATTAGATCGAGCCCAAAAACATATAAAGTATCAAAATAATAATTCATGGCTAGTACCATGGTGTGGTATCATAATTTTATCATAGTTAATCATTTCTAGTCATAAAAGTGGACTTATGCATCAAGAATGATTGATATTATTTTAATGTGAAATTAGAATACTATTTTTATATCTAATGTGATCCTTAATAATATAAAATAATATATTGTATTATTTTATAGTATAATATTATATATTATGGTGTTGTAGGTAGGGGTGTAAACGAACCGAACACGAACGAACAGAGCTTGTGTCGTGTTTGGTTCGTTTGAAATTTAGTTTGTTTGAAATAAGCTCGTGTTTGAAATTGTTCGTGAAGTCACTGTTCGTGTTTGTTTCTTAACGAACGAGCAGAACACGAGCTGTTCATGTTCGTCTCATTTACTTATCGAACGAATCGAACACGAACTCATTGACGAACCGAACACGAACTATTCACGAACAACGAGTTTTTTTGACAGCCCTAGTTGTAGGGTATATGTTAGAACACTGTTTGTGTGTTATCAAATAATATAGTTCTATTGTATATTTTAGTATATAATATACTAGTGAAGTTAAAACTACAACAAAATATAATATAAAGATACTAACTTGAAGGTTGAGACAACAAAATTTGGTCAAATTTGTGCTAGGGTTTGGAGCATAACACCTGAAGTATGCTATAACATGCCTTTTCTAGTATGAATAGTGAAGTCATATGTTAGAAATTATTTTTTTAGTAAACTTTGAAGATAATTTTGCTATATAAAGTGGTCGCTAATATTATATAATGGTCTAGCATAAGATCGTATATTATAGTATTGTAGAATATGATATGTTGGATTCTATTTGTGTTATGTTATCATATAATATCACACATTATAGTATGGTCGAGCCTACGACTAAATGAAGCTTAAAAAATGTTCATTTAAAGATCGAGATAAGGGAATTTAGACAAGTTCACGATGGGTTTGAGGATACAGCATCTGAGGTACATTATAGGATGTCACTCATGACATATTGTTTGAGGATTTAGTTTCTCGCTGTAAGTTAGCGAGTTTGAATCACGAATATTGCACTTTGGACTCAACTTTATCGAAAAAAAAAATTTTTTTCCACTTTATTTATATTTTTGGAAAGACATAATTTTCAGAGCAATATTTAAATAATTTTAATCAATGGATCTAACTATTTATTTGATATTTACATCTTTAGAAATTAAAATATACTGAAATTAATAGAATTGAATAGAATAAGCCATAAAAGAAATTAATATATCATTGCATAAGTATTTCATTAAATTCGGAATGAATAAATTAATAAACAATAAATGATTTATTCATATGCATAAATGAATGGGTATGTGGAACCCCATTAATGAGCATAAGTTTTTCAGCGTATCATAAAATTTATTTAAGCATAAATTTTTTAAGCATAGTTAACTTAAGCAAGGGTCTTCTATAATTCATAAACATAAATTGAGAACCCCATTTATTTTAATTTATTATTTAAGAAAAAACTATCAAAGCATTTTAAATTAATGTCTTTTTTTTGGGGAAAAATTATTACGTGCACGCAAAATTTACTTGCGGCTTCCGATCTGGACCGTTAAAAATTTAGAGTGGACCCCACTCTAATAAAAAAATAAAAAAAAAGAAGATGTATTTCAGTAGTCCAGATCAGACACCGCACACAAATTTACGTGTGATGTCTGTACGCAACAAGCGCCCTTTTTTTTTGAGAAATTATTGCATAAGAACACCGTATGCGGTGTCTGATTCTGACCGTAGATCACGGTGATCTATGGTCATGATATATTTCAATTTTTTTATAAAAAAAAATTAAGTGGGGCCCACCGAAATAAATCATAACCGTAGATCACATGATTTACGGTCAGGATCGGACACCGCATACAAGATGCATGCGGTGTCCGTCCATATGGAATAATTTTTCATTTTTTTTGCCCCAAAAGTAAAATGTTAGCAATTAAATAAAACATTTGGCAGAATAAATTTGGTAATTAAATATTGCATTAAATCCAACCGTTTCCTGCAAATCAGTGTCGTCTACAAGCCACATATGTCGCCTTCCATTTATTTATTTATTTTCATTGTTTTTACATATCTAACTCCTTAATTTTACTTTTCACATTTTCATCCTCCAAATTTTTCACATCACACATGAAATATCACTATTGCAATTTTTAAAAAGTAAAATATTACATACATAGGTAAGGTGGTCTGTATGTGTAAATTGAAGTTTAGGTTTTAAATATGTGAATGATATGAATTAAATGTTATGTAAGTAAATATTCCTAATAATTGAAGTTTCATTTCCTTTTCTTAACTTTCATCTTAACATACATAATTGTGGAATCATGATTTATCCTCTAGAACACGCTTCGACAGATGGAGCGTAAAGAATAATGAAGAGATAGACAGAATAAGAGTGCAAGATGAACAGTATTCGTTATTTCATTCATAAAATGGTCTCAATTTATAAGTATTTTAGATCCTTGATTATTAGCCCCGTGTTAAAGGTCATTATTTGTCTTTATTGTATCATGAGCATTACAAATCAGTTTTTTATCCTCTTTGACGGCTTTTGGTAATTATAATCGATACTTGTGTCTATCTGGATCAATAACTGATACCGACACCCTTTCATGTTCATAACTAATGTTAAAACATTTTCTCATCAATAACTAATATTGACCACTTTCTGTGAGCCTAATTCTTTCGATTGTCATGCCTTTGAATCAGTTGACTTAACTGATTCGAGTTGGTTTCTTACTTATGTACCGGTCGGCTCTTTCTCTAAGAACTCGAGCATCTCCCACGTAGTATTCAGTCGATTCTCTTTGATCTGAGTGATTCTTCGATAGCTAGGCAGAAATGCAGTCGATCGCTCTTTCTTCGCTCGACTATTGATCTTTAGCCGCATTAAGCACTCGAAGTCTTTTGTCAAATCATTGAATTTTAATCAAGATTGAGCAGAACACAAGGTTTAAAACAAATGCAACAATATTATGAGTCTCATAGAATGCAATATGATTTATTTTTTTACCTCACCTACAAGAGTGAAAATGTGGAGGAATTGAAAATATTTCAAAATGATTTCCGACAGTCACGTTAGGCGAGAAACTCGGACCAAAATACCCGTCGATGAGTCCTGATCACTGGCCAAATTTTGCCAATTTAGGTCCACATTTCTGTTAGAATAAAATATGTGAATGAGACAATTAGTAATTAGCCATTGAAAACATTCCTTTTTTTTTTCCTTTTTCATTTCTTGATATCTAGATAATCAAGTATGACCATCTTTGAACCTATTCAGGAAAAATTACAAACATCCCACAAAACTTCTATGTATCTACATATTTAAAACATAAAGATTCGAGCATTAATATGAGGTGAAATAGGAGCGCTATTTACGTACGGAGAACGCACGCAGCTCTCCGTGCGTAATCCCCTCCCAATAACCTCTGAGAAGATTATTAGGGGGTTATTGCAGAGTTATTTCAACGTTATTTGGAGTTAGTACCCTCCACAGTTACACTTTCACATTCCGCGGTTACACTTTGACATTTTCTCTAGTGTTGGGATATTGACTCCAAATAACGCCGAAAAAACTCCACAATAACCCCACTATAGACTTCAAAGAGTTATTGAGAGGGTATTACGCACGGAGAGCTGTGTGTGTTCTCTGTACGTAAGAATTTACCGTGAAATAGATATGCAGAATCCACTAAAAGAAAGCCGGTTAGATGCATTTATCATACTTTTTTAGCATTATTAACCGACACATATTTTGCATAAATCAGCTCATATATTATTAGATTCATAAATTTTAAAAAAAAAGTATGCATACAAAAAAAAAACAATTTTCTAAACGTATAATCTACAAAAATCACTTTTTTTCTGAAAATTAAGCTGAAGAAAAATGGAACCAAAACAAAAAAAGTTAAGAGCCCAATGGAGGTGGGCATCATATTGATGGAGAATAGTCCAGACATCCTGATCTGGAATGGTTGGCATTTACGAAAATGATGAAACACGCGCACAAAAGCTCTATTGTACATAGTCAAACAGTGAGGAATTTAAAAGGTCTTCAAAATATTTGAATTACAAAAAAGGACAAACGAATTTATGAAAAAAACGACTGCAAGGCTGCTGAAGTATAAAATAAGTGCTCGTGAAGAGATGCCAAATCAAACTTGAGTTGCGCCAAACTTCGAAAAGATAAATAGTTATAAAATAAGAGTAATATGAGGCTGGCAATAACATAACCTTTTTGCCCATTTGGCATCAAACTCAACATTATACTCATAAACATGATGATTGTGCTCTGTTTTGTCTTGTTGCCTTGAAGTGATATAGAGCCTTCCTTCCCTTCTCAGAATATATGCACAATGTCATACGCAAATCTGGCACAGTGTCAAGGTTCCAAATTTGCAGATTTTAAGTATGAATTGCAGAGCTCATGTGAAAAGTATAAAATAATAGTTTTTAGTTGACTAAAATTATGGAACATAGACAGAAGGGTAATGGAAATATAGGAAGTTTTTGGTTCAAAATATGGTCATGATAGATTTTATAGCTGCTAGATTTGTTTTAAGTGCAATATATGACTAATCCACCAAAATCTGTTTTGAATTCAATCTAAGAACAAATCTAACGGCTTTAAAATCCTATATAAGCCCAGCTTTTCTCCCTAAATATGTTTGTTTGGGCATTACAAAATAGGAATAAGAGGAAAGCTTCTGTCAGAATTTAAAACTGCTAATAGAAAGTTGATGGAAAATATGAATGAGAAGGAACTCGGTACTTGACAGTTTTATCATGATTTTTCACAAATCATTCAATTAAAACAATTAGGCTCCGTTTAGAAGCTGGTAATTTGAGTGAAAAGAAAAGGAAATGAAACTGAAAATCTTGGATAACTGGTTCTTCATTCATGATCGGATTCAAAGTAACTTTTACTTTCAATCCAAAATATTAGCGCACCCAATGTAAATATTACGGTGAAACATTATGTTAAAAGGATACGTCCAAAATAGCACGTACGACTGCAAATAAATAACAAAATAGAGTTAATGTGGCCGAAGATAGAAGAGCAGCATAACTATTAAGGTATTCGCAGAGAGTAATAAGAGAATAAAACGCTAAGAGAAAAACTATAATGAAAAATTTTGCTAACTTAATGGAATCCAGAAGAAGCCTATGTGTGTTTATTTTCTTCAGTGAAACCTAATTAATGTGTTCTGAGAGCATAAAAATAGAAACAAAAAAAGCAATTTAACAATGCATCTAAATTGAATTCAGGTTTTAAAATTGTCTCCTAAACGCATGAATTTGAACATGAAAGATGACTTGAAAAGGGTTTCATAATGGACCATGAAGGGCTTGCTTTCTAAACAAGAAAATAGCTTGAAATGATGCCATGAACCCTAAATTGCGACAGAAAACTACGTAGCAGATAATAACAATCGGCCTTGATGAGGGACTTCGGATTGTGAAGTGGGTTCTTAATAGATTGCTATCATTTTATTAGAAGCGAAGGTTTAAATATCAGGTAATTTTCCAATAGTTTGAACAGTGGGGATGGAATGAAGGGGGGTGTCAGCACCCTTCAGTTAGTTCCACCAATAAAAGCCTTCTGAATAGGATCTTTCTGAGTTTATTCGGTGCTAGACAACTAGTGGGATGACTATTCAAACACATCGGACAAGCAATGAAATTTTATACAAAGTTTTAGAAAAAGTAAAAGAACACAAATTTCCGTGCTTATTTTCCTCCAATGAACTAGCAATAACATATGATATATAACCAAAGCAGTTATAATAAAATCATTTTATAGTAGCTATGTACCATCAATTTATCTATTAGAACAACAATGAAGAACTCAGGAGAGAAACATCTGGAATCATACCATGAGGCCGCCAAAAAATCCGTCGAGTACAATACTATTCCAAGAATTGAAGTAATTCCCGATGGAGAATTTAGCTTTAGCCAGAAGTCCCAAAGAAGTGACTGCCATGATTAACAAGTAAAACACAAAACCTGTTAAGCCTGTAAAACCCCAAATTCCAGCAACAACTCCGCCCACGATTGACAAAAAGGTACGACTGCAGAAAAAGAAGAACCCCTCATCAGGTTATGTTTGGATCAAAGTTCTTCCAATGAGATTATGAAACATACCGAATACAAGTTAGAGCTGGATAAAAGAAAATAAATCATATTTAGGCATAGTAAAGCAGGCTAGTTTCAATGTAGAAGATGACCATAAAATGTGCACAATGCTGAAGCAGCCACTAGCTCAAATATTCTTCAGATGCCTCTACAGGTGAACATCATCTCACTCATCTTATAGCTTTATAATTAAGTTACAGTAAGCAGAAGATAAAATGCTCCAAGTAAATTTGTAGTGCTTAACATTTCACCTACATTACAATCACAAATCTAGCACGCCATTTCATTTTCATGCAAAAACCATGGATTATTTTTCACTGCATCCTGAACAACAAGGAATCATAAGTAGATTCAACTCCCTGATTCCAACGATGGGTTCACATGGACTCTATAATGCACCCATATGGACATGGGGACAGAGATAAAGCATGCAACAGAAACCAAAACCCACAGTTTAATGGAACAAACACAGCAATTAGAGACCAAATATAGCAAAATTGAAAAAAAAAAAAAAAAATGCATTCTCGCAAGATGGATTACAAATAAAATAGATGTAAAAAAAAGGTAAGAATTGATTAAGTAGAAAAAAACAAAGCCTCATATTGATACATGGAGATAACTCACTCCAAAAATTGATAGATGCGCTAGCACACTCAAGGAACTCAATTACCAATAAGCAGACACGAGATGGAAGAAAATCTAAGATTGTATCAAGCCAAAATGTCTCCTTCATTATATGCATCAGCACCGGAATTTATAATGACAGTGCTAGATCCATATTATCCATAGAAAGATAACAATAATTTAATAAAAGAAAGGAATCAGCCCCATAAGAGCAGTGAGAGAGGCGCTAGATCCCAGTGAATCTTTTAAAAAATTAATTTGCAAGGAGCTCAAACGAACCATTTTAAGCAAAACAAGACCAATCGAATTGAGCTATGAATAAATAATTTGGAAAGAAAAAATATTCATAGCGAATTTTATTGAGATTTCATTTGGTTTTTCTTATGCCTATGCTCAATCCATGACCCCTATTTGTAAGTGAAGTTTGACATTACAAAATTGGCTGTATTTTACAATTATCTGGAATGAATAGGTTGAGCTTAAAGTATTTAGTCATATAGTGTGCAAGTTAGACTTGTAGCCAGGTAGCCAGTTACTAGTAAAAGGAACTGCGGTGAGTTCTAAATTGACAGTGAGTACCATTAACGAGTTCTAACAAGAACTCCCTTTCGATTGGTGAGGGATTTGGGCAAATTGCTATTTCTCTAAGATGAATGGCCTTGACACATTGGCGACATCGCGAATCTCACAAGCAAATTTTGCAATATAGTGCCAAGGGTTAAGTTAGAGTCAACTCATGGGTGACTTCTTATCTAAAATGTAGATCTGGCAACTTAAAGCTTTAGGACACTAAACTCTGCAAAGTTCAAGCTATATAGGCTTAAGTACATCAGTTACCAAATTCTCCTATCTCATTCTCCTGTCTTTTTCAAAAAGCTGAGAAAAGAAAGGAAATAAAAGTATTTGCAAATCTAAGGGTCTGTTTGGCGCAGCTGCAGCTGCGTTGCCCCAGAAAACTGCTGTGGGGAAGCTGGCAGTCTGTTTGGTACAGCTGTGTGAAAACGACTGTAGGGCAGCTGTTTTTAGAAAAATGACCATGTTGCCCCTGTTTGTTAAAACTGTTCATAAATTTATATATTTATATATTTATATATTAAATTGATTAATATATGTAAATATATATAAGTAATTATAATTATGGTGTAAATTTAAGCATTTAGAATATATATATATATATATATATATATATATTATATGATTTTGAGTAAGTAATTTAAACATGTCATTGATGCCTTCGTGAAGCTACAGATCCACCACAGAAAAAGGACGAAAAAATAAAAATGGCATAAACAGGAAAGAGATGAGGAGGAGAAAACATCAAAGCCGGAAAAACGCATAACCTTCCTCAGATCCATAAATACAAGAAGAAAATGGATCGTCTTACCTGAGATCGGTCGATCAAGGGGCTACGAAAGAAAAAGAAGAACAAGATTCGCGAGGGAAGCAACGAGAAAGCGCTAGGGTAGAGGAGAAAGATGCAGGGTAAAAAGTGTCGGGCGAAAGCGGGGCCGCGGGGTTAATTTTGCGGCCCGCTTTCTATCCGCTTCTCGAAAGTTGTGTCGCACAGTTACGAACCAAATAGTAAACTTTTGCCAAAAGTTGCGGCAAATGACCGTGCCGCACCTAAAAAGTCCTCCCAAAAATACCCTAATTCGGCTTAAATAGCTCATGTTGTATGGATTAATCTAAAGCATTGATTCAACAAGATGCACAAATTTCCAATAATTTATGATAACATCAATNAGCATTGATTCAACAAGATGCACAAATTTCCAATAATTTATGATAACATCAATGCCTATAAAATAGAGATTTGTGATTCGTTTTCAGAACTTCACAATGTCTGAGCTTTACTCATCAAGCCCTTGACCTGCAATTGCTTCAAAGTTCACTTTCTAACAGATAAGAAAATTGAGTGTGTTTAACAGGCATGTTTTCATCGATTTCAATAAAAATATGAAAATGTTGTTAATAAAAAATTTCCCATGTTCACGAAAAAATTTCTGCTAATAGAAGGACAAGGTGGAAGACTCGAAGCTTCAAAGCCATCTCCTTAGACACAAATTTAAGCAGTTTCATTGACAATCCAAATGTAAACACACCCTAAAGTTTAAGACCTTCATCTCTTAGTTGATCTTGAATCTTCCCAAAGGAAGTTGAGGGAACAACTTTGCCAATATTTAGGGTGATTTCAATTTGAGGTAAAAGTGAATTTCCAAAATCACATGACCAATAATGAAGCGAGAGGGGAGCACTAATGAACTAGCTTTTCAAGCAAACACAAATGAATGCAACGTTGTCAATGAAGTGGATGTTGTAAGGAACGATTTCACTCCAACAAACGGGGAAGAGAAGATGTAAAAGAAACCTAATTTTAAAAAATTATTCTCCTCAAGTTAAGATGCGAAGGATGATAATCATTATGCTAGTGATAAAGGGATAATTCTAAAAAAAGTGGTGACCTAAAAGATAATAAAAATGAGACGGCTTTTGAATCCTACCACGAGTGTTGTGAATTCAGAGAGATGATTATCTCGATAGCATATTTGTTGGAGAAATACTTGTGTGCATTATACGCACGCAACTCTGCGTGTGTACTCCATTAACCCTACAATACCCCCATAATAACCTATGAATAAAATCGAAATAGAACTCGTAAAGGTTATTGGAAGGATATTTATAGGTTATTGAAATTAATACCTCAATAACCTCCTAATAACCCCCTAATTACTGTGAAGAGGAGGTCATTGCGGGGTTATTACGCACGCAATTCTGCGTGCATATTACGTACACAAATATTTCCCTATTTGTTGAGGGTAGTTCCAAAATAATAACCCTAGAGGCTTAAATTCTAGGAGTTGCTAACTAAAATCAAGTGTTTGAAAAAGCCACAATGAGTCTAAAAGTCGTTATTGAGATAAGGCAAAGGTGGCCAAGAAAGTTGAGGGCTTGATGGCTATCAAGTAAGGAATTGTCATGCTCGAAGTTTATGATCATATTGATAGTAATTTCTTTAACTAAATTGAAGCAAAGTTGAACTAGCATGCTTAGAGTCACCATGTTAAGTTGCCCAAGAAGTTTGCTAATGATATTCGTCGAGAGGTTAATATACTTAGGATGAAGTCATCTTGATAAAATTGTGTTTTGAAACTTAAATAATGAAGCAATTTGAAGCAGGGATTCATTCTTTGCCAACTCATCAACTAAGAAGATCCCTTCCTGAGATTACACTTGATTCGTGATTTTGTTGCACGTCAGGATGGATTTCACCATTTCTCTCAAGTTCAAAATATCTATTTTTGGACCAAGTTATCCTTCATAGGATAGACTTAAGCCTTAAAGTTGTATTCAT
>NEWO01000006.1:440899-452235 GCA_003013225.1 Phalaenopsis aphrodite
CAAATATTTCCCTATTTGTTGAGGGTAGTTCCAAAATAATAACCCTAGAGGCTTAAATTCTAGGAGTTGCTAACTAAAATCAAGTGTTTGAAAAAGCCACAATGAGTCTAAAAGTCGTTATTGAGATAAGGCAAAGGTGGCCAAGAAAGTTGAGGGCTTGATGGCTATCAAGTAAGGAATTGTCATGCTCGAAGTTTATGATCATATTGATAGTAATTTCTTTAACTAAATTGAAGCAAAGTTGAACTAGCATGCTTAGAGTCACCATGTTAAGTTGCCCAAGAAGTTTGCTAATGATATTCGTCGAGAGGTTAATATACTTAGGATGAAGTCATCTTGATAAAATTGTGTTTTGAAACTTAAATAATGAAGCAATTTGAAGCAGGGATTCATTCTTTGCCAACTCATCAACTAAGAAGATCCCTTCCTGAGATTACACTTGATTCGTGATTTTGTTGCACGTCAGGATGGTTTTCACCATCTCTCTCAAGTTCAAAATATCTATTTTTGGACCAAGTTATCCTTCATAGGATAGACTTAAGCCTTAAAGTTGTATTCATCTCCTCTTTTTTTTTTTATTTGGCTAATAAAAAGACAAGTAATGTTAGGAAAGGATGTTATACTACGTGCCTGCAATTTCTTTTATTTTGCTACGATATAATGGATTTTTCATGTTCATGAAAATTTTACCTATGCTTATAAGATAGGCTTGAGATCTTCTCAAAATTGAAATTATTTGTTTTATACACTACACTTGCACATTCGAATTAAACCTCATTAGAAAAATATATCCTTCAAAAAAAAGTAGGCTACTTTGAAGTCGATCATTCATCATGAGTTGCACCTTTGCTATAAAGTCGTCTTTTTATTGTTGAGAAATGAGTTTTGACCAAATCAAAGTCAATTCCATTTGGATTTATTAAGTTGATACATATAAATAGCAAATCAATTTCAAAATTTGGTTGTCAAATCAATAGTTATGAACATTTATGAATCCATCATGCTTATGTAATATGATGGATTAAGGTTTCAATGTTTTCAAGCCAATATATAGGGTTGCCTTTTAGCATTATATCTCTTTGCGATTTCTAAACCTCTAGCTTCTATTTTATTTTCTTCTTCCTTACTCCATGCTCAAACTTTTGCTTTAAAGTTGTGACTTCAATGATCAAGTAACCTAAGATCTTCTGAAAGTATAATGGAAATTTAGCCCGTACATTATGCTGAAGAGCATAAGGCTTCTTCGGGCGGAGCTAAAGCTTGGCGATGAATTCTCACTAAAACTATAGGAAGAAGTTCTAGTACCATTATTCAAATGACAAGTTATGCTTCAATGAGGTCTAAACTGACTTATATTTTCAAGGAGAACCTCGAGATTATGAACTTCTATGAATTAATTCTAGCTCAGATAATTTAGAATTTATCTGCTATTGTAGTCTCCTTCATTGTCTTCCTCTACAAACAATGGTGAGCTGGAATTTGAGCATCTTCAAGAACTTGTTCGTGGTGAAGGTTACAACCATGCTCATGTACAAAAGCATTAAGACGTATGGGCTATAGCGAAAACCAAAGAATTAGAAGATAAAAAAATTGTGCAAGTCAGCCAAGGGATGGCTGATTAAGATTTGAGAGTCAGGTTTGCTACTCCTAATCTATCCTTTGAAGAGCACCAAAATTTCATAAGACACAGAGACTATATCCTTGACCCCTAGGTTTATTCATCAAATAACATGCTGGGGAACTTCCCATCCAACCTAGTAGGCATGTAAGAGACGTGGATTTTATATCCTCTTTAAGTCCATTTTGAAAAAAAATAATTAGCACCAGAAATAGAATCAAGCATTTCATCAAGTTTGGACATAAGAAATTTATACTTGAAAGTAAGCATATTGACACCATGCACTTAAACATACAACCAGTAAGAACCATTTATATATGACAACTTTCCTGAAATAAAAATATAAAAAGCAAAAATTACCTAAGGTCATCTATCCAGCTTTTAGCTCAATATTTTCAACAAGGTTCGTTCTATAATGTGAAGGATTTAAAAGTTAGGGCCTTGAAAAAGAATTTATTGCATGCGAATTTGCTTCACAAAGAAAATACATCTTGAAATTCAGCAAGAGAAACATTACTAAAACAATAGATGTGAGACAATAAGGGAAAAGACAAATTAACAAAAGATGTTGTTCATAGAACATACATCAAAATTCATTAAAAACTCTACTTTAAAAAATGAGAAGGAATTGTTTCAATTTGAGTAAAAGAAAGAAACATATGTAGTAAAATCAATAACATAGATACAGACCCTATCATACAGGAAATTGAAACAATAAACCGAAGATTTGCAAATTTTTCTTCAAAAATAATTTGGTGTGAATATTAAAACATGATTTATGAGAACACTACTTTACGGACTTCTC
This sequence comes from Phalaenopsis aphrodite, assembly GCA_003013225.1. NCBI lineage: Eukaryota > Viridiplantae > Streptophyta > Magnoliopsida > Asparagales > Orchidaceae > Phalaenopsis > Phalaenopsis aphrodite. The sequence continues at coordinate 443,323 of NEWO01000006.1, forward strand.
TAAAGGCTTGGCAGGATATCATAACATATCGCAATCATGTCACACAACCAACATTTTACTAACAAGATACAAGCGATGCTCATAGGAATGCTATGACACCAAATATGAGCTACAAAACTCCTTCGCTTGATTGGCACCCAATAGCTACTAACTAGAAGGTAGGTATCATGCATCGTTAACAAAACTAACATAAAAGAGATTTGAATTTAGTTTAGTTTTAGGATTTTCCTAGTGAGAGTATGGGCTGTCTCTTATAAATCCTCATCTTCATGGGCTTTGCAAACTGCACAATAACATTCAACTTTAAAAAAGCAAAGCTGTTAAAAATACTAGCAATTGGTTGACAGGCCTCTTGCATTTGTGGCAATTTAATTCTCCTTCTGTTTAAAGGTTGTCTACCTAATTTATAGAAAACAAGAATTTACTTGTGTGTTATTTGGCATTGCATAAGAAAGTTGCATGAGGTCCAACTAGTGGTCTCCAGTACGTAAAGTCAAGCCAGCGTACAATAGCCTCCATTTATTGAATTGCTATTCGACAGACTATGCTGAAGGTTCATGTGAGCTTTCAGGAAGCTTCTAACTCAGGAAAAAGCTCTAGCACTTGCAACATTTTTTGTATATTATAATCAATAACATATGGTGCATATGTAAGAAAAATAGTGCAAATGTAAGAAAATTAATGATAGAATATAACCTATGATATTATATAATCTATATAATAGCAAATCACTTGTATCAATTTTTTAAAGGTAAGATGACATGAGAGTACTGCATTTGACTACTTTGGGAAGGGACTTTGTAACATCGTACTATCTAGGACATGGGATGGAATGAAGAAGTGGTAAGGCAACTTTCACTTTACACGACCCAAATCTTTTACATGTCCCCACAACAATTCCTAACAAATAAATCTAAAAATTATTCAAAGACTTGTCTTGTAAAAAACTAACATGTTAGTGATACTAAAGAATTTCATTGAATTCAGCTCTTGAGCATTTAGGCTTATCAAACAATAAGAAATTCAGAATTCTTCATACAACAACAACAAGCGTTTATCCCACTAAGTGAGGTAGGCTACATGAATCTTTTTTCAACATCGAGTCCAATTGAGTGTCATATATTCATTTAATTCTAATAAATTAAAATCATTTTTTATACAACATGTGTTGACCTCATTTTTTTGAGGTCTTTCCTTCTTCTTCCTAGAGCCTAGGATCTAGCTCTAGGAGTTTCCTATTGACTATCTTAGAAAACAAGCATTGAAACCTGTCCCCTTAGAAATCCAAAAAAAAAAAAAAAACACTTCTTATTTTCTTGTGATGTCTGTCATTTATGGTCTCAAAACCATTGTCTTATGGACGAGCGATTAAGGGCTATTGTGTGGGGACTCCGCGAAAAGTTCCCAATAGGATTTCAAGCCCTAGGAAAACCTCCCTTTTTCGTTGGATTTTTTTTAACGGTCAAGTTAAAAATGAGAATTTCCGATTTAATTATTTTCAGAAATGATTTATGATCTCAAAGAAAAATATCAGGAAAAGAGAAAGCGAGAGAAAATTAAAAATGAAATTTAGTCTGTTGAGATGATAGAAATCTAAAGAGGAGATAGGATAGCAAACCATTCATCATTCTTTTTGCATAAGAAAGATGAAATTGTAATTGGAATAATAGTTGAGAGTTGGAAGAAAGTAAGAGTTTAAATGACGATTAAGAGAACGGATTGAAATATCGGTAGACTTACATTTAAGTACCTTAAGCTTTGAATAAACTTAAACTCAATTGCTTTAGCTATGATTGAGACACATTTCACACCCCTTTTGCCAAAATTATAGGTTTACCCCTAGGTCTTAGGAGTTTGATAGCGAATTAAGCTTGATCTAAAGATGTTCGATGATCAGTTGAAAGACACTTAATTGAAGATAAACACTTTAGATCACTTCAGGGTCAAACTAAAGTATAGGTTTCATAGGTCTTAGAAGCACACCATAAGAGAGAGTTCATCATCCTAATTTTCAAATGAACCTAAGAAGTCAGACATCTGACCCTAGTTCATAAGTTAATTAGAACACTAGACACGAGGATGCACTAGGTTATGGTTCATGACTGATTTAATTAAATCAAATAATGAAATTCTTGCCTTAACTTGACCAAAAATGAAACCCAATGCTCCGGGATTTGAGCTTGAATCTTATACTCAGATCCTCCTGACAATTGGGGACTCAATATCACATATAAATCTCTTATTCTGGGTCATTTTTATGTGATATTGTATTTTGTTTTATTTGTTTGTTTTTTTCCTACGATTTGTCGGTTTTCTCAAATTTTTTTTAGGTCGTGTTTTCTCTTGTTTACACAACGCATACTAGTTAAACTTAAAGGAGCAATGAGTCTCCCAGGTATACAAGTTTGATTTATAGTACAGTGTTTTCTTTTATAAGCATGCTAGACTGTTCTTCTTATTTACTGTAAAGTATAGTGTTGCTTTTCTTTCACACTGCATGTTTTACTGCTTAGTTTTTGTACTATACCTTAGTATAAGATAATCTAGTGGCTAGGTGCATTTTCAAAACTAAAACTAAATCTGGAGGTGCTACGACGAGGAGCTTGGAGCAAATACCGTGGGCAGCACGACGAGGATATTTAGAAGAGCGACAACAAAACTAAATGCAGAACACCACACACTTTTCTTAGTTTAAATAACAACCGTTACAAATTCGAGGTGGCTTGTTTGGTGCAGCATAAACCCTCATGCCTCACCTTTAGGCTTTTGCATAACTCTGTTGTGCAATTATAAGTCCTAATAGTTTTAAGATTCCAAGGTTGTCGTCCGGTACGGTGCAAATCCTCCAATATTTTTAGACTATTTGCACGATATAAGTCCTAAATTCTAAATAAATTGCAAGATTAAACATTAAACAACATCACTNAAAAAAATAATTAGCACCAGAAATAGAATCAAGCATTTCATCAAGTTTGGACATAAGAAATTTATACTTGAAAGTAAGCATATTGACACCATGCACTTAAACATACAACCAGTAAGAACCATTTATATATGACAACTTCCCTGAAATAAAAATATAAAAAGCAAAAATTACCTAAGGTCATCTATCCAGCTTTTAGCTCAATATTTTCAACAAGGTTCGTTCTATAATGTGAAGGATTTAAAAGTTAGGGCCTTGAAAAAGAATTTATTGCATGCGAATTTGCTTCACAAAGAAAATACATCTTGAAATTCAGCAAGAGAAACATTACTAAAACAATAGATGTGAGACAATAAGGGAAAAGACAAATTAACAAAAGATGTTGTTCATAGAACATACATCACAATTCATTAAAAACTCTACTTTAAAAATTGAGAAGAAATTGTTTCAATTTGAGTAAAAGAAAGAAACATATGTAGTAGAATCAATAACATAGATACAGACCCTATGGGAAATTGAAACAATAAACTGAAGAGTTGCAATTTTTTCTTTAAAAATAATTTGGTGTGAATATTAAAACATGATTTATGAGAACACTGCTTTACGGACTTCCCTAAAGGCTTGGCAGGATTTCGTAACATATCGCAATCATGTCACACAAGCAACATTTTACTAACAAGATACAAGCGATGCTCATAGGAATGATATGACACCAAATAGGAGCTACAAAACTCCTTCGCTTGATTGGCACCCAATAGCTACTAACTAGAAGGTATGTATCATGCATCATTAACAAAACTAACATAAAAGAGATTTGAATTTAGTTAGGTTTTAAGATTTTCCTAGTGAAAATATGGGCTGTCTCTTATAAATCCTCATCTTCATGGGCTTTGCAAACTGCACAATAACATTCAACTTAAATAAAAGCAAAGCTGTTAAAAATACTCGCAATTGGTTGACGGGCCTCTTGCATTTGTGGCAATTCAATTCTCCTTCTGTTTAAAGGTTGTCTACCTAATTTATAGAAAACAAGAATTTACTTGTGTGTTATTTGGCATTGCATAAGAAAGTTGCATGAGGTCCAACTAGTGGTCTCCAGTACGTAAAGTCAAGCCAGCATACAATAGCCTCCATTTATTGAATTGCTATTTGACAGACTATGATGAAGGTTCATGTGAGCTTTCAGAAAGCTTCAAACTCAGGAAAAAGCTCTAGCACTTGCAACAATTTTTGTATATTATAATCAATAACAAATAAACTATAATGTAACAGAGATATTTTACGTTATCATGTACATTAAAAATAGTGCATATGTAAGAAAATTAATGATAGAATATAACCTAAGATATTATATAATATATATAATAGCAAATCACTTGTATCAATTTTTTAAAGGTAAGATGACATGAGAGTACTGCATTTGACTACTTTGGGAAGGGACTTTGTAACATCGTACTATCTAGGACATGGGATGGAATGAAGAAGTGGTAAGGCAACTTTCACTTTACACGACCCAAATCTTTTACATGTCCCCACAACAATTCCTAACGAATAAATCTAAAAATTATTCAAAGACTTGTCTTGTAAAAAACTAACATGTTAGTGATACTAAAGAATTTCATTGAATTCAGCTCTTGAGCATTTAGGCTTATCAAACAATAAGAAATTCAGAATTCTTCATACAACAACAACAGTAACAACAAGCGTTTATCCCACTAAGTGAGGTAGGCTACATGAATCTTTTTTCTACATTGAGTCCAATTGAGTGCATATTTTCATTTAATTCTAATAAATTAAAATCATTTTTTTATACAGCATGCCCAAGTCTTTTTAGGTCTTCCTTTATCTATCTTAACATAAGCCGAATATAAAACATCTACTCTCCTAATTGGATCATCAGATAGTTGGCGTTTAATGTTACCAAACCATTTAAGACGACCCTCTCCAATCTTGTTTTCCACTGAAGCTACACCAACCCTTCACGGATACATTCGTTTCACATTTTTTCTCTAAAAGTCAAGCCACTCATCCACTTAAGCGTTCTCATCTCAGCAACATTTAATTTATTTTTATGCTTCTCTTTTATAGGCCAACATTCTTCATATAGTAATAAAAATTCAAGTAACTTTTATTTGACAAGGGAGAAGAGCAGAGTTAGAGGCTGTTGAATGCCAAGTGCGCAAGAAGAAATAATGGATAAGCTATGCCAAGACCAACTCCAAACCTTATATATCAATATAATAATCGAACCGGCATATCAATGGCTTTTGAACATTTATTACAAACTTCCTAAGGAGAAAACGCTGCATAGTTGGGTTCAATAAACTCAATTGAGTATGCTGATTTTGCAGCAGTTGCACATTCTTACTGTGAAGCATGAAATGTAGCAATCTTCATGGAGAAAATTTTATAATTACAATGGCCAAACCCATTGTGAACCATAGAGATTCAATCTTTAAAAGGAGCTGGTAAAATTGCTCACAAATAAGGAATTTTATAGGCCAACCTGAGTTGGTGAATCATAGCCTAGAAAATTATTCATTCTAAGAAGATGGCTTCTGTGGGATGAGTATAACCATGAACTTATCATTCATCTACAAAAACTAAAATTAAATCTCTCCATTATCAGTATCTAACTAAGCTTGTAACAAAATTTAAAACTCAAAATGAAAAATTTCATTTATTCAGTCTATTAAAGCAAAACTTAGTAGTAAAGCTATAAGGAAGCAACAGGTTAATAAAGATGAAAGTGAAATGACTTGAATACTAGAGTTTTCCTTCTATTATAGCTAAATTTGGCAAGTTCCTATGACATCCATGCTAACAATAAACAATCACCTAGAACTTGAGGCTAAAATATTCTAGCAAGGATAAGCCCAGTAGATAATCACCTTGGACTGTCAGTTTTTTTACTGTTTACAAGCTGAAGAAAATTTGGATGATCAAGAAACTTCTTAAAGCAGGCCAATAAAAAAATCTCCTAAAAGTTATATCATATTTAACACAATCTATTTTAGATTATAAGAGGTGAAACAACAAAGCTACCATAATCATTTTCCAAAAAAAACGATAGTGGAATTTCAAATACATAAAAGAAAGAAAATTTTCTATTTTAAAAAACCAATAGATTTAGGAAGAAAATAGTGAGTGAGCATAATAAACAAAACAATAAAGTATACTATAGACTAGTTAAAACAATAAAGCAGAGCTATATGCAAAAGATGCATAATGGTAAAGAACTTTAGCTTTAATCAAGATATTATAAGGATTGGGTGATTTATTGCAGTGGTTTGATTAATGGGTCAGTTTAATAAAAATTTAAAGACCAAGATGTTGAATAATTGGATAAAAAATAGTTTGGTTCCAATACTTAAGATTAAAAGAAATAGGAAATATTATGATAATAAAAAATAATTAAACTTATAAGTCATACAAAAAATTTAAGAGATACAATGATAGAATATGAACATTGAAAATTATGAAATCAAAGAAGCAATTAGATTTTAAGCCTCGAACCACTTTTTCGATTAAAACAAGTCATGGGAAAAGTAAAGTAGAAAATAATGATCATATAACTTTCATTGAACTTAACAAAGTATATGATCAAGTAAAAAAAAATGATTTGGTGTGCATAAAACACAGGTGTTAGTTAATGATATATTGAATTCATTAAAGATTTGTATTGTTGAGCATCAACTATTGATAAAATTAATTATTGAGTAACCAAATAGTTTCCAATTGCAATTGAATCATATCAAAGATCAACAATGAGTTAATATTATTTTATGTTGATTATGAAAATGCTTATAGCAGATATTCAAAGTTGGATGTATTGTTATATATGTTCACACATAACATAGTTCTAATTGGTGAGACTTTGATGAAATGAATGGTTAAACACTACAATCAATAAAAAGGTTAAAATAAAGGGAGTTTTGGACAAATAGAATAAATTTTGAGTATATTATATTCAATTTTAATAAGTAAGAAATTAAAATTTACCAGCAAATAATATTAGAAGATAAAATAATATTTAGGTGTGATGGGTTTAATAATCTTAGACTCATCATACAAACATATAAGAATAAAAATGAATATATAAAATTCACAATTTAAGGATAGGTGGTTAAAATAAAAAAGTGTCTTAGGATTATGATGCAACGAGAGCCAACCATGAAGAATTGAATGCAAAAATTAAGGAATTACAATTAGGTTTTTATGTTGAATGGATTGAGTATTGGGAAGTGAAAAAATCAATAATAGATAAGTAGAGTGTAAGAAATATATATATATAAGATAAATTTGTAGCAAAATTAGGAAAAATAATTTAAAGGATGACCATATTAGATTAATGGTTGTAGAAAAATCTATTAAACATAAGTTGAAAAAAATTAGGCATTGGACATGTACAACCTGCTCAATGCATAAATAAAATTAACATCAAAGGATTAAGCAAGTAAATTGGTAGATTCAAGGAAACATGGATAAAATTATTCAAAATGATTTGTAAGGAAATACATATAATATCCTGGGAGATGGTAAAAATTGGAAACAAAAGAAAAATGAATATTCATAAACCATCAAGCTGGTTGGGATAAGGCTCATGATGGCAATGATGAATAGAACAAACAACAAAAAAGGAAGAAATTTAAGTTTAATATTTGCTAAGGTTTATATATCGCTATAAGTACTTCAAAATTCAGATAATTATATAATCATCAAATGTGAGAAGAAAAATTGTTCAAAAACAAAGAGATGTAAAACGCTTTCATATATTTCTATCATTTCTCAATACTCCATCATATCCCGCTCAAATATGCTTTACAGTTCCTAATTGCCTTGGATATATTGCAGCAATACAAAACAGTAAAGAATGAGTACAACTAAAGCAACTCCAGCAAACCATATCCTAGTTTCCACCAATGAATTGCAAGGCCTGATAACTAAATATGTGCTAATCGGGGTGATCATCTGTAAGATGATTGCTATTAGTTGGCTCTGTGACTATATTAGGCTTGATAATAAAGCGGTGAATCACGCAAAAAATTTCTAGAAAAACATGCAGGAAGTAAAGAGCAAAATTTTCGTTGCAAAGATTCTCAAATTGCAAAATTCTTAATCTTCAAAATAAAAAATAATAACATAGCAGTGGTTAGTAGTGCGATTGCTGGATATACGATGGCCACAAATAGAATCCTAAGGTTTCAGTTATAACCTGTAATAGATTGATTTCATGTTGTTCTGCAGGTTCTCGGCATGGAAGAGGGAAAGATCATCGCCGCCGTCGCCTAGTTTTCCCCCCGACGAAGATCTCGAGTCTTCATGCACGGCCATAGCAACTAAAAAAGAACACCCGGCTTAGATGTGGGATGGAGGAGAAGATCGGCGTTACGTGCGGCAAGGATGAAGGGGATGGAGAGAGAGAGCTGCGGAGTGAACTTAGGTTGAAAAATCTACGAACTAGCTCTCTCAATTCCTACATATTTACTTATCCATCACCTTAAAATTCAATTTTTACATAAATGCCCCCAAGCTCACATGTTTAGGTTATGAATGTGCTTGGTTTATACTTACTTGCAAGTATGTGTGATTAATGTAAATTATAAGCTTTTGTATTTGCTATGTTAATTTGTAATTTACATCTATGTAGTTTATGTAAATTGTAAAGCTATGTGTTTAGGATATGATCACTTGCAAGTAATATGTTTAAGCTAACTTAATACCAACAACCTAAGTCTAAATTACTCAAAATTTCCAAAATAAAATTTATTTTTATTATTATCTAATTTTAAATATGCTCAAAATTTGTAAAATTACCTTTAAGTGAGTTTAAATCTGGTTAAAATACTAAAACCATTTTCATTTTAAATTATTTTTTATAAAATTATGTAAATTTAATTGTGCTCTGACTTTAAAACCTGTTTTTATATGCTCAGATCTTAAATTTATTTTTAATGAAAATTATGTAAATTTAAAGGTGTTCAAAATAT
>NEWO01000006.1:452433-496651 GCA_003013225.1 Phalaenopsis aphrodite
CCAATTATTTAAACCACTTTTTCAAATTACTTGAAATCAATGTTTCAATCCACTTTAAACTAATTTTCATCTCTTAAATCATTCGCAAATTACTTCTAAAATTTTCAAATTTACATTTTTTTAAATTATTTTTTTATCATTTAAATTATTTTAATAATTTTCTAAAACCACTTAAAATAAATCAATCATCAAATCATTTAATTTATAGCTTACCATTTATGATTTTCAACTCTTTTAAAATTATTACTTAAGGTTAACTTCCAAACCATTTAAACCACTTAATTTTTTGACTTTCAAAACACTTAAATCTCTAAGCCATCTAAGAACTTATACTCTTAAATTTAACTTTCAAATCAATTAAAATCTTTTTGAACTTTCAAATTCACTTAAATTTTCAACCACTTAGAAACTCTCATTTATCATTTAAGCATACAAACTCTCACCTTTAATCTTCAATTCATTTTCAAATCACATAAAATTCGCAAATCAATGAAGTGTATTAATCATTTATGCATACACTTTCAAAATCTCTTAAGGCTTGTACTTTTCAAGCAAATAGTTGTACATTCTTTTATAAGCTTACAAATTGTTTTTTTTTTAATTCTCATACAAAATCACATAAGCTTACAAATCATCATATCTTCATAAATATGTAAATGCATATAAAATTTATGTAATTTTTTTTTAAGTTTAGATGTTTAGCATATAAATAAGCATGTTTGCTTTCAAAATATGTCATTTCTATGCTTAACAATTAAATATTCATGTAAGCTCATTAAAATTTTATGCAAATTCTTATATATCTTCATAATTAGCATTTAAATCACATAATTCCCTTTCATTTCTGATACTTAAATGTTTAGGAGTATCTTTATAAACATATTTTTATGTTTAGACTATTTTTGTAACAGAAAAAATTGTTGGCTTTTAATTTATTTTTTCGTGCATCAAAAATAAAATTTAAATAATTATTAAACATGTAAGCAAATAAAGTTTAAGTGTTAAATATGGTAGTATAAAAGAATTAAATGACATGTGAAACATTTTTGATACTACATGTGAACTTCAATGATACAACTTCTAACAAACCAACACTAAAAAACTAATGGTCTGTTTGGGGCAGCTACAACTTATCTAACTTATGCTGGTGAGCATCTTATTCTGATAAGTTGTTGATCAATTGTTGATCGGGATAAGTTGGTTGGCTATTTGCTTGGTGTATTTGGAAAACAACTGATTTGCAATTGTTTCTGGATAAATGATCATTATACTCCTGATATGGATAAGCTATTTAGTTGTTTGGTTTGTGTGTTTGGAAAACAATTATTTTGCAGTTGTTTCTAAATAAATGATTTTTTCGATACTGTGCAGTTGTGATGTTTACAACACAAGTGCATGACTATACATTTGATGGTTTATAACAAAAAAAAACCACTTCATAACAATACAAAAAAAAATATACACATCACTTAAGAGTGAGTATCAAGAAACATATAAAAAAACATATTAAAATTACAATTAAAAGTATGATGATGTTTATTTTAACTCCTCAAATTTGTCAATTTTTCAAAATAGCTTCCATATTGAAGTTTAACTTACACCTCACCAAGGCATTTCTCTACAAAATCCAAACGCAAACAATCATCAACATCCAACTGGTTCTTTTATATTATTTTGATTTTTGTCATTTTGACACACCCTTTGTCCTCAAGCTTACTTTCAAAGTCACCCTCATACACAATTGATTTCATCCGTGAACAAGTAATTTTCACATGAACCATACTCAAGCCGTTAGATTGGTCATCCACTTTCCTTTAAGATGTGATCATTACTGTTTTGCTATCTTTCTTTTTTACTCACGGGATTCAAGTTGTTTTCTAGAAAATCAATTACAAGAGTTTTTATATCTCGCCAATATAACGAACTAATCGAATTGATAAACAGTTTTAACAATGCTGATTAATTGCAACAATAGATAACTATAGAGTTAGAAGAATGGACAGACATATCAAAAGACAAGTATTTTATATGAAATTCTTTTTAAAAAGTCATGAGTATATTGATCGAGGACATCATACCTAAATTTAGGTAAATCTGTCTATTTAGTCTCCTTCTAGTGTCTAGATTTACCTTGGGATTAAACTTTATCTGCTACGTATAAAAATTTCTATGTAATCTTATTCCTTTAGCTTAAGAATCAACTTAAACTTTTTTAATCAAATGTTTCAAATCAAACTATCCAAATTAATCTATTTAAATCAAATATTTTGAATCAAAAATTTCAATTTAAATCATTTTTTAATCAAACCTTTCAAATCAAATCATTCAAATAAAATTTTTCAAGTCTAACAAATTCTTCCCAAATCTAACAAATTCAATACATTCAAAATTCTTTTTAACTTCATCCTAATTCTACATAATTTAACTTCTTTATTAATTTCACATTTTCAATCCCCGAAATATATCATATTTCTAGAGTTAGTTAATCATCTTTCGCAAGCCTTTTTCCCATGACACATCATTTTTAGACTGTAAGCACCAACCTTCAAATTCCACAAATAAATCCCTCGAAATAATAAAAATAGCCATTTGAAAATCATATAACATCAATCTTGAAAGGTCTAAATTTGAAATCTTAAATAACACATGTCAAAACTTTAATCGAGAGTTTTCTATGGATTTTATAACTCTCGAGATGTAATTAACGGTTAGGGTTTGCCCTTGTAGGGATATCAAATCCCATAATAGAAAAAATTCTCGGATTAAACCCATAAATCCTATAGATTTTTATCATCTAAATGATTAGATACATTTCAAGATAATAATGCTACCTCTCATGGTGTTATATTTCCCTTTAAACAATGTATTCAATAACTTAGATGAAAATCTTTTGAGACATGTCGTGGATGACAAAAAAAAATATCAATAGGTTTTTCCTATGTTCCATTGAGGATGGTTTCTCTCTTTATCTTCAATAGTGGTTTGTATTACTATATATCGGTTATTTACATGTATCCCTCATATATCATGATGACTTCTCATTCTTGTAAGACCTTTTCTTCATCTTACTGAGCATGGGTCCACCTAACATCCTTAAAAAACTGGGTCTTTTAATTTCTCATTTAAACCACATTTAACGGGTAAGCTTCAAAACTTTCCGTTGTCAAACTTCCCTATGTTCAAAATCCTTTTTTGATTAAGTTCTCATTCAATCAAGTTTTATCTTAATTTCACTAAGATTTAGATATTTGACTTCCCATTAGCGTCCTTCTTTGTACTCTAATTATAGGAAATAAGTCATCCCCTAAGCTGATTTTCTCATTTGAAAATGGAACAAACCTAACGCTTAACCCAATTCATCTGAATTGTCAGTCTATCATTAAGTTTGGGATGGGCTTTGTTTATCTCAAAATGACATGTGGTGATCTTAGTTTTTCCTCTGTAGGTCGACTAACTGTTGATGAAAAGGAGCAATGAAGGAATTCAACCTCTAGTTTGAAGAAGAATTCTACCCCTGAAGAAGAGAGTTGTTAAAATGTCCCCGGTTGTAATTGATGTTGCTACTGTTGCTCTTAGAATGCACCTGAAAATCAAACAACAAGTTATAGTCGAAGTGAAAAAGTTAATAGAAGCTAGTTCTATATGTAAAGAGCAGTATCCAGCTTTGTTAACCAACATAATCTCGGTCAGATTGGAGTCTGCGCCGACTTTAGAGATCTAAATAAAGCTTGCCCAAAAGATGAGTTCCCATCATCAATTCTAGAGCTGATGTTGGATATCGAATCATTACAAGCAAACTTTTTATTTATGGATGGACTGTTAGGATATAACCAAATCAAACTGGCTCTAGAGGATAAAAGAAATACACCCTTCAAAATGCTCATCGTGATTTACTATTATACAGTGATGCCCTTCAGATTTATGAATGTTGGTTTGACCTACCAACGGGTTATGAAAAGGATCTTTGATGAACTCATCCACAGCCAAGTTGAGTATTGTGCAGCTGACGTAGTCGTTAAGAGCAGACAAAGGGACAACCATTTGTACAATTTGAGAATTGTCTTTCAATGATTTTTGACCACTTTTTTATGAGGTTTGTTTCTTTTCGTCTCTAGAACTCAGGGTTCAGCCTAGTGACTTAAGTTAGATGACTAGTGATGAGATCCACACCAATTATAAATTGAACTATTTATTGACTCATTGTAGTTTCATGTAATTGACCTTGAAATCTCAACCTTCTGTTCAGTTGATTGAAGTCAAATTATTGAAGCTCAAGTTGAGCTGCTACATGTTTAAAATGCTCTAAATAATCCTTTCATGCTTAGAGACTCACTTTACAATTTAAGTGCCTTGTGACCCTTATAAGACTCTCTCAATCAGACTTAATATTTGCTTTTAATTCACGCCTTTGGTTCGAGTTGAACTCAAACATGTTTAGAGTTCATCTTAAACCAAGGTTGAGTTTAAATTGAAAATAAAAAAAATCTAGTTATAGTTAGAATTAAACATACGAATCATTATCAAGAAATTTAAAATTCAAGTTGAAATTAAGAAAAAAACTAATCAAACCATACAATCCTAACTATTTTTTTTAATTAAACATAGATAAAATTAAATCTTTAATGTCTTTTTAATTAAATAAAAATAAGAAAATGATAATAATAAAATTTTAAACTTACAAAAAAATCTAAAAAAATTCTCAATAGAAAGTCTTAACAATTTTAATCAAATACAATTAAAGATTTAAAATTAAGATTAAAATAATAAATAAAAAAAATATAAAATATTACTAGTTCAATCCTAAAATAACTTGAATTAAAAAAAATATATATTAATCAATCAGTATAATTTTAAAATTACAACATAATAATATATAAAACAAAGGATTCAAATTTTTTTTAAATAGAATGGTAAAGATAAAATTAAAATTTAAATAAAACTTTATATAAAAAAACTCTTCCCATATGTAATTGAATCAATTAATTAACATTTTATTTTTCTTATCACCTTAGCACCACCTAGCTGCCTCATCACTTTCTGAGATGATAGCATTTTGATTGGGTGTTTGTTTTAAATCCTAGCCCATCACCAACTCATTCCAGCATCATCCCAGGTCTTCTCATGGCCTTGCATAGCTGAGACATCAAGTATTTGTGATTCATTCAGTCGCCTCCTTTATCACTTTTTGTGAGACTGGTTCTGCATTTATGCTCTTCTTGTAGCACACGAGTAGCTTATTCCTCGTCCACCAAACATTCAGATAGTGAAATCTTCTTTCTCCTCTGATCATTTAGGTCACGAGAATATTCACATTCTTTGAATTGTTTGAGCTATAAGGATTTGTTTCTTCCGACCAACCGCAAAAAATTTCAATATGTAAAGCTAAGTCCCAATTCTTTATTTTCTGGCACATAATTGCTCACAATTCCTTTTACACATCTTTAATGTGAGCAGGGGATCTAGGGGATTCTTGCCCCGGGATCTAGGGGACAATTTCTCAAAAATAATTGATAATTGCTCATAATTCCTTTTATACATCTTTTGCCCATTCAGAAATATTAGTTTTGCCCATTCAGAAATATTAGTTTTGCCCCTTCTTGAATATCACTTGCCATTGACTAGGAGGTCAGTCTGTCTCCCCAATACAAAAAGAAGCTGGTTCCGCCCCCGATTTGTGGGAATCACATTCTTTATGGGCCGGATTACTTTAGTTTATGATCCTTAATCCTTTACTTTGCTTTTCTTTATTTTTAATTTTTTTATGAATTTTTTTTTTTACTTGAGATGTTTGAATCAAGTCATATATCACCATTAATTGATTTACAAGAATGAGTTTTTACATATATAACACCCAATTCTTATACATTTACTTACCTACACCCAAACTTTAATTTTTACAAAAGCACCCTACGTATAGGAAAAAGTGTAATCCACCTTTTCATACAACTTTTCAAACATAGGAAAAGTTTGGTGTGAGATAAGTAAATGCATTAGAATTGGGTGTAATGTATGTAAATTTTTTTTACAAGAATGCTAGTTTTTTTTAGATTAATGTTTTGAACCATCAATCATAGAATTTTTCGGTTTCTTTCAATAATCACAAATCATAACCCCTAGAAATTAATGCTAATAGGGTCGGGTTGGATTTTTCTTCTCTAGAATTCAGGATTTAGCCTTAGGTTTTCCCAATGACTCTGCCTAGAAGACTAATGATGAGATCCACAACAATTAGAAATTGAATTATTTATTGACTCATTGTTATTTCACGTCTTTGACATTGAATCCTCAACCTTTTGTTCAAGTTGAGTTCATACATGTTTAAAATGCCCGAAATAGCCTTTTCATGCCTAGAGACTTGACTTTACGACTTAAGTGCCTTCTTATTTTACAGGACTCTCTCAATCAGGCTTAATATTTGTTCTTAATTCACGCCTTTGGTCCGAGATGAACTCAAACCTGTTTGGAATTGAGTTTAAATTGAAATTGAAATGAGAAATTAGTTGATTAAAAAATGAGCTAAAGTTGGAATTAAACGTATGAATCATTATTATCAAGAAATTTTAAATTCAATTTGAAATCAATAAAGAAAACCAATCAAACCATAAAATTCTAACTATTTTTTTTACTAAACATAGATAAAATTAAACCATTAACAAATTTGTAATTAAATAATAATAAATAATAATAATAATAAAAGAAATTTAAACTTAAAAAAAATTAAATAAATTATCAATAGAAAATTTTAACAATTTTAATCAAATGTAAATAAAGATTTAAATATAAAATTAAAATAATTAATAAAATAAATTTAAAATAAAACCAATTCAATCCTAAAATAACTTGAAATTATATATATATATATCAATCTGTATAATTTTAAAATTGCAACGAAATAATAAATAAAATAAAATGATTAAATTTCTTAAAAATAGAATTATAATAATAGAATTAAATTTATTTGTAAATTTAAATGTAAATTCTTCTCATCAAAGCTTTAAAAATCAGATCGGAGCCAACCGGTCCGATTACATCAAATCTCCCATCCCGTCCCGGTTCGACCGGTCGGAAGCTCTCCAACAGTCGAACGGCAGAACCCTGGACAGACGAAGGCTCTAGGGAGTAAGGATCGAAGCTCTCTTTCAGCCCTTCTCTTCTCCACACCTTCCCCGTCCACTGTAAGCATTTTCTGGCCTTCCGGCTTCGCATTTTGTTATGGCTTTTCTTTTCTTCTTTCCTCCATATGCGGAGGAAGAACTTTTCATTGCTATTTCACTTCAAGCAATGTAAGAAATTCGCCCCCTTTCGGCTACAAGCTTCTCACAAACTACAATCTATTTCTAGTACAAGTTCTTTTGATGTTTGGGTTATGGACTTATTTGGTCCATTTCCACCTAGAACAGAGCAAGAAAAAGTTCTTCCTAGTCAAGGTTGATTGTATTTTTAATGGATCAGTGTAAAAAGCCTTAGCCAAGGTTATAGATGAAGTTGTACATAATTCTTATGTATTTACGTTAGAGAGATTTTTTATGCTCTATAGAAATATATCAGCACTTTCGACAGATTCCTCTCACTTTCTAGTTTATACTGCACCGGATGCAAACCGCAGCTAATTTTCTTGTTTTCTCTAGTTTTTTAACATATAAAGGCTTCTAATAATTTTTTGGCCTGGCTAGGGTTTACATTTTGTTTTGGATCTATGACTCTTTGTTCGGAAGATTTTTTTATTGACGATGGCTTTTTGTTTTGGTTATGTGATATGAATTTCTTGGGTGGTGTAAATGTAAAAATTAAAGTTTAGTTGTAGATATGTAAATGCATTGAAATTGAGTGGTATGCATGAAAATTGCCGTATTTTTAAGTAATAAAAGCTGAAGCAACTCAAGTGTGTGCCTTTTGTGTGGTCAATTTAATGACTTCTTCGCTTCTTTGGAATGCCTCTTAAGAGTTCTTTGGAATGCATTGAATTTGTCATCTTTAAATAATTTTTTTTATTTTTTAGTTTTATTTATATTGCTAAGTGTTATTTACTTATTTCATTTTTTTATTTCAAGTATAATTTTATGAAATATTTGTCAAACTCTGAAGTTTTTTTGTTTATATTTTATTTATATTATATATTTGTCTAAGTTTATACTTTAATATGATTAATGAATCATTTATGCTATGCTTATAATTTTCTAAATTTAAAAAATCATTATTTACATTTATCACGTCATCCGGCTCAGCCCCCAAACTGATGAACCTTGAACCTTTCCTTCTTCCGGTTTGATGTCCGTTCTAGTTTTCAAAACCTTGTTTCTCATATCTAATTGAATAAACTAATTATTATTATTTTTGCTCGTCACCTCAGCGCCACTTAGCAGCCCATCAGATTTGTTTTGTTGAGATGACAACATTTGATTCAGTGTTTGGTTTAACTGCAAACTCGACACGATCCCCTTCCTAACTCATGGCCACATAAACCCAAGTCTTTTCATGGTCCTGCTTAGCTGAAACCTAAAGCATTCATGATTCATTCAACCGTCTCCTCTTGTCACTTTTCGTGAGACTTCTACCGCTCATCGAGATGCACACGAGAGCTTCCTCTTCCTCCGATCATTCGGGGTGAGATTTTCTTACTCCTCCGATTGTTTAGGCCGTGAGAATCTTCTCATTCTTCTTATCATTTGAGCTATAAGGATTTCTTTCTTCTTTTCTTCCGATCAAACAACAAGAAACTTCAGTCAGTAACCTAAGTTCCTATTTCCTTATTTGCTTGAACATAATTGTTCACGGAGCGTTTTATACATCTTTAATGTGGGAATCACATGCTTTAGGATTTGGATTACTTTAGGTTAGGATTCTTAATCCTTTAATTTGCTTTTCTTGATTCATGTTTTCTGGTTGATTTATTTATTTATTTTTTTTACTTTAGGTGTTTGAATCAAATCATATCTTTCCATTAATTGATTTACAAGAATGCTAGCTTTTCTTTTAGATTACTGTTTCAAAGCATCTAGCATTGAATTCTAGGTTTCTTTCAATAATCACAAATCATAATCCCTAGAAATTAATGCTAAAATGTGTTTGATTAAGACCATTTAGGGTTGGTTTGGATTTTTCTTCTTCTTCCATTCATCTAAAGCTTGAAGTATATGCTTTAAACCATATGTTTTAAATGATATTCATGTTTGGAAAGAATGTTTTGATGCTTGCTTGTGATTTATGTTATCATAATAAGATTTAGGAATTTGGTTTGGGACAATTATTGTGATCGGTTTTGGCCGTTTACGATTGAGATTTGATTAAAACAACATTATAGCCATATGAAATTTGCAAGGGCTGCTAAGGAATGATTATTTGATGCTCACTTGTGTTTGATCTTCTCCTAAACTTTGCTAAATGTTGTTGAAACCAAGCTAATTGAATAAGCTCTTCTAAATGAACCTGTGTAAATCATTGCTATCTTGTGCTATTGTTAGTCTGACATTTGAAAATCTAAATGTATACCATACAATTTCTTATGTATTTGCATATCAAACAATTGAACTATATTTTCTTTACATATTTACCACCTTTTTTACGCATGAACAGCTTTATTGGTGATATTTTTGTCGTGGTATTAAAAAAATATGACCTATAGTAATGTGGAAAGCAGAGTTTAATTGTTGTGTGAATATATATGGATTGAAATTGTTTGAAAATATTCAGGAAATATGGTTGAGGTTAGTCACTCATTTATTTGTTTTATTTGTATCTCTTTTATCAAAGAGCTTTGTCGGGCTTGAATGCATGTGTTTCATAATCTTTGTGAATTAAATGATTGGATTAGCATGTTGAATTTGTTAAAAGATACAGTGAAAGTCCCATAATGGTTGATCTTGAAGCTTTTACTTCTTATAGTTTGCCACAAAAATTGGGCCAAGTTCCTTTTTTTATGTATTTTGCTTAAACTTTGTTGAGATTCTTTATAAGTCTTATCCAAGATCTATTAAATTTTGGCCCGTAATGATGAGCCATAATGTTTATTTTTCAATTCTTTAAGGAGTAAGAAACTTGTTTTTCTCCTCTTGGATAACACACTTTATAGTGCTTTGCGATGGGTTATTATTTGGTTAGTTGCAATCGAGGAGAATTTCTTGGCTCTTTGGACCCTTTTTATGATTCTTTTCAAATTGATATTTCAAGATTCATGTGCATACCCACAATTTTTATGAATTTGCATATGTGATAACAAATTTTCTTAGAGGTTTACATATAAATCATTCAAATGTTTATAAAAACTCCTTATGTTATTTAATACTTATATACTTATATGTGCAACAATTCATTCTATAACATACATACATACATACATATATATATATATATATATATATATATATATATATATATATATATAACCTAAGTCTTCATATATTTACATATCTAATGTTTAAAATGAAGGTTAAATTTCCGATTTACTTCATATATTTTTGGGAAATGCATTTTGGGAAATATGAAAATGTTAGTGCCTGTTTTGTGATGGTTTGTGAACTTCAAAAGAAGCTTTGTTTTTTTTTAAAGACGGTTTTGCGGTTTTAATTTAGAGAATCGAAAACTTTCTTTTTTAGAAAAAATATGAAATTATCAAGGCTTTTATTGGTGAAATCTAGAATCGAGAATCGATATAGCTTTGGTTTTTGCGATTCGGAAACTTTGATTTTTTTTTTTTTTGGAGAAATTTGGAAATCCTTGTGGCTTTGTTTAATGGAAGTTTAAGAACTTAGAGTCTCATTTTGGGAAATTTGAAATGCTTTATATTTTTGATTACAAAAATATGAAATGTTGATGGTTTTGTTTATGAGAAATTGAGACTTTGTTGTCTAACCTTTTGGTTGGAAATAAATGAGATGCTAGTGGCATTAAACAATTTGATGGCTTGTATAATCGACATCTCATTTGCACATTTTCTGCTTATAATAATTTTTGGAGTGAAAAGTTTATTTACTCTTTACTTGCTTACTGCATTCAATTATACATGCTTTGTTCGATGATGGGATATTTTATTCCTTTCTTCTTCATGCTATTAATTTTATGTTATATTTGAAAAGGAGAACCTTAGGATAGATAATGTAGGACATATGTCTAGGGTGACAATCTCCAATGCATAATTCGATTTTACCTAATAAAGAACCCCTATGGCAGTGAGCGTAAGACATGTTTAGGGTTGAAACTCTGAGAAACATGATGTTATATTGATTTGATGAGTAAATCTTTAATAACTTTTTGGATCCTAAAAATAAAATCTCTTTGAAGCGAGATAAACCCATTCAAAATTACTAAATAAAAGGTTAAACATATTATCTTTCCAACTCTTTGGAAGGTCGAAGACTTGTAACTATCCTTTTGGATGACATACTTTTTGGCGTTTTGTTGAGGCATTCTTTTGATTAGTGTATAACTGAGGAGAGCTTCTTGGCTCCCTTTAACCATTCTCCTTTCTTGATAAACTCTTCATATTTTCACATTGTTCCTTAAAGTTTACATCTACATACTAATGAAATTCTTCAAATAAAATAAAAATAAAATAAAATAAATTGAATTAGCCTTCATAAAATAAAATTTCTTACGACTTCAAATCAATGAAATTTTCACCAAACAATCAAATAAACGAAAATGAATAGAACAAGGATAATTCAAATGAAAAAATGTAATATCTTTCATCAAGAGTATCTGAATAAAACTTAAATAAGTAAGTCATTAGGTATAACTCATAAAGATTTCAAATGAACATTAGAATAATTAGATAATCGTGGAGGTCATTTGGAATTCAATTATGAACGATCCTATCAAAACTCTTAAAGTTCTATAAATCACTTAAATTCAATAAAAATACTAATAAAAGCTTTAAGATAATTCAAATCCGCTTAAATAAAAAAATCCAATTCTTTAGTATAACAAAAATCAAAGCCAACTTAGACAATTTGAATAATAATAATCAACTTTTGGGTTAACAAAGATTTCTTATACGATGCAACCAATGGTTGCTGGCAAAAATCTTCCTGTCACAATAGACTAATTACCTATCTTGACCAAGTAGATCTAAAATCAACGGTGTCGGGACGACGGAACCATGAGATCTTGATCTGTGCCGAATCAAAATAAAATTCAATTATTTTTCTTCACCTTCACACTCACTAACTTTGGACGCCATAAGACACTCGCTTATAAACATTATGAGAGTACATAGTTTTTTTTGCGGGGTTTGCTTGTTAGAAATGTTTGGTAGAGGTTTATTATTTCACTAGACTGAATGTTTGAGACCAGTAGATAATAATTTTTGTTTTTTTCTATATTTGCTAGTTTAAGTTGTACTAGTTTTCTTTGTATGTTTTTACGCACTATAGTAAATCTAGAATGTGCTAACTTGTTTTTGAAGGGCTGCTGTAGTAGCCTAGAGTTTAGTTGAGCTTGGTTGCTATAGTTGTGTCTAAGGTTGGTACCCTTAGTTGTGTCTTTACTTTGTTGTCTTGTTGTGTTTGATAGGTTTTTGCCAAAATTAAGGCCGTTGCTTTGTGCGCTTTTTTCGCCTGGATTCGCGGGCTCTATAAGGACAATATTTTCTTCCTGCACTAAATAACTTAAACACAATTTTTTCAAAATAAAATGAAACTCATAACCCCAATCAAAACTACATTAACACACTGCATTCACATCTTAGTCAATCATCCATTTAAAATAACAAAATTAACAATTAAATTAAATAGAGTAGGAATATTGTTACGATTTAGAAATGATCACGAAAAAGATTTCCGTAAGCATATTCATTGCATATTGATTCTATTCTTTGTCTTCAGACCCTTACTCATTACATAGAAAAGTGTGGTTTGACCCGTGAGAACCACTACCTTATAAAGTGAGCACTGCCTCTGCATACCAAATGACCATTGAAACAAATTTTCGGTGTATTCATTATCAAGGGCATGCATACCTATTTCATAGTTTGTTGTTGGTCACTTGACACTAAGAATTAACTCAAATAATAAAATTCATCTGAGTGTGGTGAACATTAAAATTTTTAATTTTAAATTGTAAAAATAAACTTACATTAGTCTAGGACATTTTACATGTCATACGTACTTAGGCATCTTAATCGTTATGACCAAGTTGTAAGATCTACATTTCTTAATAAATAACAACATTCCATATCTTGCATTCATTGAGATCGGCCTTTATGGTTTTAGAATACATTAAGGTAGTTTAGATAACAACTCTTTCTAGGCAGGGTTATAAGTCCATTTTGCATGTTTGCTCGTGTGCTTTAAACTAGATTTTGATGTTTTAGTTTCTTTGGTGAACATCGCCTTAGTTTTAGGACTCCGAGGTTGTTCCTATAGCAACATAAATTCTCACATTCCTGGGTAAAGATAGAGGAAGATAATCTTTTTAAAATTAATGGAATTTCCTATTGAACATTATTCCGACTTTTGTTCAAAAATTTGTTTGATGTAGTTTTGTGCCGAAATATTAGTCAAAGAATGAATTTTACCTTTTCAAATAATTATGAGATTTGAGAAAGTAATCTTGACTAATAAATAAATATACAATGTATTCATATTAAATAAGTAATTTAATAATTTGTACTTGATCAAATTTGAATTAAAGGTCATTTACGTAGATAGCACACAGTTCTTATGTATTTACATATCTTACACCTAAACTTTCATGTTTACATACATAGCACTCAAATCTTTAATAGCACATCAAAAATAGAACTATTACCACTTTTTAATAGTGAAATACACATTTTCATGCAGAAGTTTAAAAAACCAAAATGTGTATGTAAATATGAAGTTAGTTGTGAGATATGCAAATACATTAAAATTCTGTGCTATCTATGTAAATTGCCCTTAATTTAATTGTTGCAAGCACTATCATTGAGCTTAATGTTGAGGCTTTAACAATGTTGAATCCTAAATTGTCCTGTGGATTACGCCAAAGGATCGCACCCAAGCAGTAAAGTGTTGGCTGAATGAGAGGAAGGGGAGTAGGAGAAGAATAAGACAAGTAATACTTGATTTTTGAGGAATCGTTCAATAATCCATTTTAGTGAAAATGATTCTCCTATTTATAAGTCATAAGAAGGGTATGACAAATTACACGATTGTTCTCATTTAATAGGAACGTTACAGTCATTATGAATCATTACACTTTTACATATTTGCAACTAACGTAAACACACTTTGACCCTGTAACCACTGCCGACATCGTTTCATGTTTGTAACTGTATTTGACATCATTTTACATTCGCAACTATCTGGTCTGATTGCCTAGTATTCATTCGGTCGGCCAAGGGTATCTGCCAATCGAATGATTTTTGATAGCTTTTTTCGAAGAAATTCTTTGCTAGGGCTCATCGCCCTCGGGAATGATTGTTCGTCAGGCATAGGGCATTTACTGTAATTTGACAAGTAGCCTTCCTGCGGTCGATGTGCCTATGCAAAAGGAATTCTCTTAGATGGATATTGATCTTCCTAATGTAAACTTCGGTCAATTAATCATCAAAGTATGCGCGTAGCATTTTGTGGTTATGTCAGAGGTTTGTTCGGTAGACCTAAAATTCATCCGAATGGTGTAAAAATGAATGTTCGTGCTTCCGCTGCTTTTCTTGTGCGGCTCGTTGGATCTCTTGAGATTTGTGAAACCACATTATTGATGTAAATAATTAGTTTCCCGATTCTCTTACTTCTTTGATAGTGATAACTGTCCTAAGAATAAATTAATTAAATGACAAAATTATTTATATTGTTAATAATTGTACTCCCTAGTTTGCTGTGTTGCTTCTCACTTTTAGTAGAGCGTGATTTAGAAAAGTTGAAACGCTTGAAGGCGGGTGGCAGGAAGGGGAAGAAAGGCGAGGGCTACCTTATTTGTTTCTGGTAGGAGTGGAGCTGAAGGAGGAGAAAGATGGGAGTTTAGGAGGCCTTTATGCGCCGCAATTCTGTCGTTGCCTTTTCAGCTAGTTCTAATCACCACTGTATCGTGAGCTTTTTGGTTTTCAAGGCGGGTGGCATGAAGGGGAAGAAAGGCGAGGGTTACCTTCTCGAATTGTTTCTGGTAGGAGTTGAGCTGAAGTAGGAGAAAGATGAGAGTTTAGGAGCCTTTAAGTGCCGCAATTCTATCTTTGCCTTCTCAGTTAGTTCTAATCACCACTGTATCGTGAGGTTTTCAGCTTCAAAGGCGATAGGTTTGGGTGAAATCTGGAGAGCCGGGAGGGAGGCAAGCTAGGGTTTCGAGCAGGAAAGGGAAAGAGGAATACAAACTGGTGGATTTAATTTAATTTTATTTAAGTTAATTTTTATTAATTATATTTTTTAACACACACACACACATCGCATTAATCATCAACATAGGTTACATCAAAATGGGGCTTTTACATAAGGGTGGGAAAGGGGATCCCCTTGAAGCAAAACAACTTAAAAAAAGGAGGGAATACAACTACAAAAAGGTGTACCTAATTTCCAAGCAGCTTTAGCAATCCAATATGCAGTTTCATTTGCCTTCCTGAGAGTATGGACCCATTTGATTTGACAGCTTCTAGTAGGGCCCATTTGATTTGACAGCTTCTAGTAATAGCCCATGGCTGCCCGACTCTCTAAGAAGGCGTCGAGAAAGCATAAGCAAGCCGATAGCTCTCCTGTGAGAGAAACTAAAGAGACGTAGGAAGGTGGCTAATGAATTTGTATTGATCGAACAAAAACCTGTACCGATTGCCTTTTATGTGATTCTAAGGATGAAACAACTCCGTCTTTCTTTTCGTTCGACACTAGGGGATCTTTTGAGCTTCACTCACAGGATGTTTCTCGGCCACTTACAACGGGTTTCATCCCTTTATTTGAGAGAGGTGAGACAAGTAAACGACCCCCCTATTGCCTTCGATTTAGACTGCACAAGCTGAGGGAGGAACAACTGATGGATGTTCAGAGGAAGGCGAAGAGGAGAGTTCTGAATCGACCGAGGCAATCAAACATAGGCGGAAAGGTAAGGCTTTAGCCTCAGTCTCATACTCCTTCATCCCAACACCTCCAAGAAGTAGGAAGGGGGGTCCTGATTGATAGATCCCTCTGCAAAAAAAAAAAAAAAAAAACCAAAGGTCTTTATTAATTCCAATACCAGCCTTGAGGTATCGATTTCCTCTGAACTCGGAATTAGCCGTATATGTCTCTACTGTTGCTGATATATTGTGGCTAGTTGGCTTGGAAAAACATCTTGATGATCTCGGCCCGGTTGAACTGTGTCAATTGTTCGACCGTTTTCAGCTCTTGGGTTACGCTTCCACTCTCCACGTGACTTATATCTGTCTATGAGGGAGAGGGCTGCCAAATTTGAGGTGGAAGCTGCAAAACAGTGAGAGCACGTAGAGCTGGCCACTACGAGGGCAGCCGAGCCGGAGACAAATTTGAAGGATGCCTGAATTGAGTTAGAAATAGCGTCTGGGTGGATATCCGTTGTCTAGGAAGAAAATGTTGAAATGTTTGAATGGATGTCCACCACGATGGCGATTGAAGATCTTCTTATGACGCAGGTTGAGTACCTGGTGGCGGGTTGTAAAATCGCAGCCGACAAATTCCCCAGTGTGAGTATAGTTGACTCCAAGTACTCCAACCTCAATGAATTCAAGAAACTTTATGATGCTTCTTCTGCCTCTGAGCACCGCATGGAATCTGAGGGCGACAACGTGGCAAATGGCGGCGCATCTAACACCCGACCCAAAGAACCGTAGATTTGGATTCCCTCTTTTTCTTCTCTCTTTTTTGTGTACAACAAATGAATGATACAATGATTTTATTGTAGTCATTCTCATAAATGAAGTATGATTTTTTTAATTGTTTCTTCTTGTGATCATGTGTTTGGTCGCACTTACCATTTTTCATTTCCTTTGTTTATATGATTCGATTGCCTTTCGTTCTTGGGCAAATTTAAGTTTTGAGAATTGAAATCTTTAATTTATGATATCGCGTCAGGATGCTTTGTGTGAATTTTTTTTACTGCAACCCGTTGAAACGCTTTCAGGGTCTTCTTTACCGCGACCTTGCATCAGAACAGTTTAAGGGTTGTCTTACCGCGACCTTGCTTCGGAATGCTTTCAGGGCAGTCTGTATTACGACCTTGCTTCGGAACGCAATCGGGTCGCTTTATTGCAACTTTACTATGGAATGCTATCGGGATCATCTTTATGGCGATCAAGTGTCAGAATGCTTGCGGGTTATCTTTGATGCGACCTAGCGTCATAACACTTTCGGGTCGTCTCTAATGCGACCAAGCATTAGAACGCTTCCATGTCGTCTTTAATGCGACCAAGCGTCATAACGCTTTCCATTCATCTTTAATGCGACCTAGCATCGAGACGTTTTTTTGATCTTCTTTGTTGCAACCAAATGTCCAAACATTTTTTGGCCGTCTTTGTATGATTAATCCAGTTCCCCCAAATTTCATTGTAACTTAAGGTCCATGAATCCTTTAGTTCTCGGAGTGTTTTTTTTTTTTTAAAAATGGGTTTATTACTCTTCACCATAGTTTATGCACAAGGACGCACGACAAATATTTTTTTACTGTAATATTTTGTTTCAAACAAGGATATGAAACAAACATATTAGGGAAAAAAAACTCTTTAGGTTGTCTCCACTCAATGTTTGATTGAAACTTTTTTCTGTATAGGACCTTTAATTTATAAGGTCATGAGGTTGACTTGATGGTCGATGATGAAGCGCTTTCTTGTTACCAGATTGGCTTTCTTTAGGACGAGGTCACCGGGGGAGAATGTCTTTTCTCTAACATTCTTGTTATAGTAACATAAGGTTTCTTTTTATTTCTTCCTAGCATACTGCAACATTTGTTTGAACTTCCTCTAGGAAGTGGACGGTGAGCGGAGTTACATCAACATTTGCATCTTGCCAGTTAGTGAGTCTCTCTGCATCAAAAGACGTTGCGGTAAATTCCCTATGACTGTGATAATTATATTTGACTGGTAAGATGACTTCCATTCCATGAGAGAGCATGTATGAGGTCTGTTCGGTTGATGATGACAGAGTGGTTCAAATGGCCCAAAGGATGGAAGGAAACAAATCCGCTCAATTACCCCAGCCCTCAACCTTTTTCCTCAGCAGGTTTGGGATGATTTTGGTCGTAGCCTCTGCTTGGCCATTGGTTCGCAGTTGATGCACGAATACAAACCTTGTGGCTGGTCCTCTGACAGAAATCTCTTACCCTCGTAATGAATCTTTTGGGCAAAACACATCAACAAATTATATCCATCCAAATAAAATTTCAGACCACGTCAGTGATTATCCGACGAAAGATTTTACTTCTATCCATTTTGAAAAATAATCCACGACGATCGAAAAGAAATTTCATTGCCCTTTCGAAGGCGGAAACGACCCAAGGATATCGAGTCTCCAAACAACGAAGAGTCAGGGATTTTCAATCGGTTGTAGTTTTTTGCGCAGGATGATGCTGTATTGGAGCGTATTTTTGACTTACTCGCATCTTCGAGAAAATTATTCTGCGTCCTTTATGAGGGTCGACAAGAAATAACCTTGCCTCTAGACACAATGAGCTAAAGTCTTTCCGCCTGAATGACTTTCACATTTTTTCGAGTGCACTTCTCGAAGGATTTCCTCCACCTCCCTTTCTTTAACGCACCTTAGAAGCAACAATGTGGGTGACCTTCGGAAGAGTGTATCTCTGAGGAGGAGATATTGAACGACTTTAAATTTGAATCTTCGTGAATTTGTTACTTCGAGGATTTTTCCTGTCTTTAGGTAGTGGACGTAGGGGTCTACCTAACTTTTCACATCTTCGGTTTCTACCTCCATTACTTCCGACTCCTCTATGGTTGGTTTGGAAAGCCTCTGGTTCACCTTGTTTCCGAAACATATGTTCTTCGACAAGAAATCCGCCATTTGGTTCTCCTCTCGTTCTACATGTTTGATAAGGAAGTTTAAGAACTTTCCTATCTCAACCTTCACTTTGTTCAAATACTTGGCCATCATTTCTTCTAGAGCCTCGAATTCCCCGTTAACTTGATTGACGACAAGTTGTGAATCTTATTTTATGATTAGATACCGGTCGCTCATTTGATCAGCTAACCACAAACCGACTATCAACACTTCATACTTTGCCTGGTTGTTTGTTACCTCAAAATCGATAGCAACCGAATGATAGATATGGTCTCTGGTCGGACTGCATAACACTAGCCCAATTCTCGCTCTAGTTTGGCTGGAAGCTTCATCAACATAGATGGTCCAAGTTTGTTCGTTTGCTTCAGATTCCTCGCTTGACTCATCTGGTTCAGAAAAGTCCACTAGAAAATTTGCTACGACTTGAGCCTTAGCATGTAAGATAAGTGTGTAAGTTTATTAATAAAAACCTTATGAATAATTCATCTAATATTTATTTTTTAGTTGTTTTAGGTAATTTTGCATTATGTTACGTCCCATTTGATGTAAATGTGGATGTACATGCATAAGTTAGAAGAAGAAAATAATGAAATGGTAGATGGACATGTTTACTTGATTTTATGCATGTGAGATTACTTGTTTTATTTCCTGTTATTAAAATTGTTATGGGAAGGAGACGTAGTTGATGTCATATTTGCTGAGTTTTACAACCCACTTTAGTAGTTGACTAGAGTGTTCTGGTTGTGTGAGTACAAATTTGAGCAGGTGATTAGTGATCATTCTAATTGAGCTCATTTGGAAATACGACCGGTACCTGCGAGCATAGACAATCAAAACAAACATTAGCTTTTTTATAATAAGGTACTTGACTTCGGCTCCCTTGAGAACTCGGCTGGTGTAATAGACGGGGAATTGCTTCCCCAACGCCTCTCGAACTAGACTTGAACTCATGGCTTTCAAACCAACTCCCAAATATGATGAGTTCTTCCTTGGGCTTCGTACTTTGCAACTGTGATGGTCAGACCAGTGATTGCTTCAAACTTTGGAAGGCTAGCACGCACTCTGTTAACCAGTTAAACCTCCTAGTTTTTCTTCGTACTTTAATGAAAGTTGTGCATTTTTCGCCTTTTTTAGATATGAATCTGCCCAACGCAGCGATTGACCAGTCAACTTCTACACTTCTTTGGTGTTACGGGGAAAAGACATGCTCAGGAGTGCCTTTACTTTCTTTAGATTGGCTTTAATGCCTTCGGGTGCCAAGAGATATTCTATGAATTTTTCATTTGAAGCCCCAAACGTGCATTTGAACGGGTTTAATTTCATGTTATATTTTCTGAGAGTTTGAAAAATTTCTTTTTAATCACTTACATTTTGCTCGGACGCCTACGTTTTACTAGAACATCGTCAACATAGACTATTTCTTTCTTTTTGCTTAAAAAATTACATCTATGATAGGCAACACCATTGTTTTTTAGCCCAAAGGGCATTATTAGTAAAACAAAATAAACCTTCACTAGTAATAAAAACTGTCTTCTCAACATCGGCTGTATGCAACACAGTCAGGAAACTAATGATCGAGTATCCGATAGCAGAGTTCACTAGCGTGAAAGCAATGTTCTGATTTGTGAAGCCCATGCACATGCTCCACTTGCTGTTGGATTTCTGCACCTTGACTACATTGGATACCCAGGAGGTGTACTGTGCCTCCCTGATGTAGCCCACCTCCAAGAGCTTTTGTACCTCCCTTTGAATTTGTCTGACCAAAGTTGTTGCCGACGACTGAAGCTTTTGCTTCATAGGCCGAGCATATGAGCTGATGTTGAGGATTTGACAAACCTCGTCAGTGAGAATGCTAGCATTTCAGCGCCTGACCGGGTGAAGACATTGCGATGCTTTTGAAGAGTCTAGTTCAACATTTCTTTGTGACCTGCATAAAATGTTTCACTAATTAGAAAAAAATTACCGAGGTCCTTGAGATCAAGGATTTTGACTGTGGTCTCATTTGTTTCAAGACCTCATTCTCACTGTTGTGTATTTAGCGCTCTGTGCTATATGTTCCCTACTGCCCGAAGATAACATGTTCGAGACTGCTCTAGATTCCCACGTATGGTAACAATCTCCCTTTTGCTAGGGAACTTCACTGCTACGTGGTAGGTTGACACCACAACCCGAAAATCGTTGAGCAGACAATCGAAAATTGCATTGTAAGTTGGTGGCGCATCAACCGCCAAGAAATCTTCAATGTTCGTGATCTGGCTTTTGCCCTTGCCCCAGGTGTCAGATAACGCAATTATGCACGACACCACTTTTCATTTCCCAAAAAATCCATATAGTGGGCCAGTTGGCGTGACCAAATATTTGGTCAAATTCATTTTGTCAAAGGCAGCTTTGAACAAAATATTTCCTCGAGCTACCTATATCAGCCAAAATACTACATACCTGGTAGTTATTAATCAGTGCAGTAATGAAGATAGCGTCGTTGTAGTGCTTTCCAGTTAGAGGTAAATTTGCGTCAGTGAAAATTGTCGGGGGATGGGGCTTCCTTGTTGGGATAGAAGCCAAGGCACAATATTCCCCTTTTCGGCTCCTTTTTTGGTCGGGAGTTTGGATTGAGTCACCTCCTAGTATTGTTGATACCATTCCCGCTATGTGGATAGTATTGGCCCGGAGAGGTCCATCCGATTTGTCCTCTGCAGTTTTTTCCTTGTAGTCGAGTATGTGCTTAAGGGGTCATGTACTCGAGTTTTCTAGCTCGTACTAACTCTTCTACCAAGCTATGGAGGTGCCTGCATTCTTCTGTATCATGCCCGTGGTCTTTATATTACTTGTTGGGATTTTAGAGAGAAGCCCCGATTCTCATTGGTGTTGGCCTTTCAGAAGTATTCTTTGTCTTGTATGACGTCCATCAGTTCTGCCATCGAAACCCTCAATTTTGTGGGCCTTGAAGTTCCATGATCGCTCGTACAACGATCATTCGATCGGTTGTGTATACGCGTGTCTGGTTCGACATCTTAGTCCTTGCAGGAAAAATAGCCTCTTTTATGCTTCGGACGAGAGTCATCCTTCTCCCTCCTTCCATTGTCGCTGGAGCCTTTCTTGCTTGATTGTCGGTCTGACTTCTTGCCTTTTGTCAAAGGCTGATTCATGTATTCTTTGGCCGCAATGTGGTCGTTAGCCAACTCCAATAGTTCAACTAACACTTCGAGTTTCCTTAAATGCAAGAAATACTTGAACAGTGGACTTTTTAGTCCTTACGCCATGGAGGCTTTGTCAACTGCTGGCTTTAGGTTTCATATCTTGAGCATCTATTTTTGGAACCGTGTACGTACGTCCGCAAGCTCTCGTTTGGTCCCTGATTTAAATACCACAGGGAGTCTGAATCCTTGCAGGGCTTCTGGGCGCTAGCAAACTGTGTCAAAAATAGTTTTTTTGAACTCTGAAGAATTGATAATTCTAACAGGGAGTCCATTGAACCCTTTGAGAGTGGAATCTCTCAGAGTAGTGTAGAACAACCAAAATTTGAACGCGTCGAAATTTTGAGAAGGCAAATTGCTGACTCAAAGGACGCAACATGATCGGCCTTGTCGCTCCGACCTTTGTACAGTTTCAAAGGAATTGATAATTCTAATAGAGAGTCCATTGAAGCATATGAGAGCAGAATCTTTCATAGTGTAGAACAATCGATATTTCAACGCGTAAAAAATTTTGAGAAGTCAAATTGCCAACTCAAAGGATGCAACATGATTGACCGGGTTACTCCGACCTTTGTACAGTTCCGAGGAGGGAACCTTGAATTTCTCTTATGGCTCAACTTCAACAATATGCCAGGGGATCGCATTCTTCAATCGGCGGTAAACTTCTATTTGCCCTGATTGCTTTTTTTTTTTTGGCATGAACCCAACACTGTCTTGGTACTGGGATTCCTCCCCTTGTTCAACTGCCTGAGTCGGCTGCTGATCTTGATGTTCGAGTGCTGGTTGATGAGATTGTGGGAGAGGTTGCGCTCTCCCTTCAAGCACCACACGGTTAATCTGCAATCTGACCCGTCATCCTATCATGGGGTTTCTTGAATTTTTGGTTGCACGAATTCCCAGACATACTCCATATTAGAGCTTCTCCTTGTTGTGTTCCTTCACCTTGACGATCTTCTCTTCTTGTTGAAGACGTGATTTCACGCTCACTGCACCTTTTAGGATGTTGAATCTTAAATTGTCTTGTGGATCACACCCATGGGATAAAGCATTAACCGAATAAGAGAAAGGGAGTAGGAGAAGAATTAGAGACGCGATACTTAATTTTTTGGGAAAATAACCCACCCTCTTATTTATAAGTCATAGGAAGGGTATGATAAATTAAACGATTGTCCCCATTTAATGGGAACGTTATAATCATCTATGAATCATTACACTTTTACATATTTTCAACTAAAGTAAAAAACACTTTTACTCTGTAACTGCTGACACCATTTTATGTTTATAATTGTATTTGACATTGTTTCACGCTTTAATTTTTTGGTCTGATCGCCTAGTATTCATTTGGCCAGTCAAAAGTATATGCGACCAAATGGTTTTTGATAGCCTCTTCTGAAGAAGTTTGTTGCGTGGGCTTATCGTTCACAGGAATAATTGTTCCATCAAGCAGAGGGTATTTACCATAATCTTACAAGCAGCATTCCTTCGGTCGATGCACTTATGCAAAAGGAACTATCTTAGACGGCTATTGATTTCCTTAAAGGCCAAACGTCGGTTGATTAATCATCAACTTATGCGCGCAGTGTTCCTTAGTTGGTTAGATGTTCGTTCGATCGGCCCGAAATTTGATCGACAGATGCAATGGTGAATGTTCATGCTTCTACTGCTTCCTAATGCGACCCGTCATATCTCCTCGAGATTCGTGCAACCACATTAATGATGTGAATGCAAGCTACTTGTTGAACCATGAATCGTGAACTCACATAAATAAGTTGGATTGTGTTAAAAAATGTCTCATTTAACTTTTGAGTTTTAAATTAGCTCTCAAACTTATTTAGCTACTTAACTTGAATAAACCTAAACACTATTTATCAAATTGCGTTTGAGTTATTCATCTGATGCGTTGGTTCACTTACAGCCCTGTGAACTAGGGAATTTTCTCATATGTAATATTTCTGTGATATAAACCCTTTTAATTCTGAAAATTTTTTTTTTGTAAGGTATTGATATGATGACCTTCTGACGTTATCATGCAAAACATGGCCTTTGTTCTATACTTTATTCTTATTTAAGTTGCTCGGTACTCTGATAAAGGATGAGCTGGACACAGAATAATGTATTCAATTCCTCTGTGAATCTCGGCACCCCTACTACGAGAATCAGCAGAACATGCTCTTTATCTCAGGTTACCTTCGTTCATATGGCAGCGTTATGTATTTCTCCTGCTCAAATACTACAGCATCGAAAAATGCAAAATATAGTTTGCAGTTTTCCGAAGTGCAAATCACGTGCTCCGACGTGCTTGTTTGGAGGAAAAAGAAACTCGAGAGATGAAAACAAGGTGATTGGCTCATCTAATTGTGTTGTATTCTATGCTTCTTTCTCATGCATATTCTTTTAGCTCAACTTCTCTCCCCGTTAGTTCAATAGTATTAACAAGGGAGGTGGTTTTATCTGCTTACCAATGAATTCCTGTGTATTTGCATATTTAATAACTAACTTTTTAAATATTTACTTATATGACATCCTCATCTTTTGATAGTATCAAAAGCGCCACTAACATTACCTTATTTAAAGTAAAATACAGCTTTTCATGTTATTTGTTTTAATGGCATTTAGAAATCATGCTGTTATGTTATTGAATATAAAGGCTTCATTGTTTGATATGTAAATACACAAAACTTAGTGGCGTGCATATAAACCCTTCATGGTTGTATTTTACATTTATAGTTGTCAACTCAATTATTAGATTGATAGGAACGGGACAAGTCTTTGCAGAAATTAGGAACACATAAATAAATTTTATTCCTCTAGTATCAAATCAAAATGATACAATTCCAAATACATAATTGATAAACCTGCAATTCGAGAGTTCGGCAATTCTCTCCCAAACCATAACCCTAAGTTTCAAGATAACATCACATAACATAGCCCTAAACATATTAAGCTCTATTTATGCCCCACAATATTAACTAACAAATGACTAAATTGGCTTTTTTGCCTTGTGCCTCACATAAGTCTTCAAATTATTTGGCGGGCTCGGCATCGTCTCGGTGGAGCATGAGGCGGATAGCGTCATAGATGCTGGTCTACAAAGATCTTCTTGTTCCATTTTTACATGATTTATTTCTTTGATAGATACATAAGCTGGTTAGCAAACCGGTTTTCCAATTGGCTTTGCAGTGAACAGTGAGCTGAAATATGCAAACCATTAATTTCTAGGGGCATTTACATACATGGCACACAATTCTTATGTATTTACATATCTCGGACCTAAGCTCATATTTACACCCATAGAACTCAAATCTTCTATAGGCAAAAACAGCATCACACTTTTTTAAAGTAAAATATGCCTTTTAATGTAAAGGTTTAAAGCACCAAAGTGTTATGGATATAGATATAAAAGTTTATATGTGAAATATGTAAATGCATAAGAATTGTGTGCTAGTTATGTAAATTTCTCCCATTTCTATATTGCGCTAATGCCCGGCTTAATTTCTTAAACTTGCTCGCGCTCGGCCAATAAGAGCATAATTTTTGTCTGTTTTTTGGTTTAAGCAACGGCGATAGAGCGCATGGCATGGTTACAATAGCAGTGATTGCTTGATTGCCTGATTTGACAATATCCAAAACTAACTCGGTTTATTTATTGTGCGATTTTTCGGACCTCTGTAGGGTTTTTCATGGGATTCACTAAAGGATGCTTTTAGAGGGTTGAGAAGGGAAAAAACAGTCCAAGATATGTTTAGGGATCAGATGCGGCAACAGGAATTTGGCGGTGATGGAAATCCTCCTTGGAGTGGTGGTGGTGGCGGCGGCTCCGATGACACGGAAGATGAAGGTTTTGCTGGAATTTTAGATGAGACGTTGCAAGTTGTTCTTGCCACTCTTGCCTTCATATTTGTGGTACCATTCTCAAACACTTTGTTTTCCCCTTATGGCTTGTAATTTTATAAAGGGGCATTTTGCATGCATAGCACTCAATTCCTATGAACTTACATATCTAACTCCTAAACTTTTTTTACATTAAGAATATCGTCATTTTAACTTTTAAAAATTGAAACACATATTTTCATGCATAGGTAAGCTGGCGTGCTTGTTAAAATTGAAGTTTAGGTGTTAGATATGTAAATACATATGATTTG
The DNA here is from genome assembly GCA_003013225.1 of Phalaenopsis aphrodite. NCBI lineage: Eukaryota > Viridiplantae > Streptophyta > Magnoliopsida > Asparagales > Orchidaceae > Phalaenopsis > Phalaenopsis aphrodite. The sequence continues at coordinate 478,690 of NEWO01000006.1, forward strand.
AGTGGTATATATGCAAATCTTCCTTTTGTCTTTGTATTAAGTTTGAAACCATCATTGCCATGTTCGGCATGAGATATCATATCATGAATATGATTAATCCCGATCGTTGAGATCGTGATAACATAGGATTCGAAGAAGCCGACAACTCCAAAAATTGCTTTTCTTAACACTTCCAATTATGAGCATTTATTGGAATTCCAATTACTTTATATGACTCATTAATTACCTATTACAATTTTTTAACTACTAAACCATACAACCCGTTACAAAAATCAGATCAGAATAACTGTGGAGTCTCGCCATAGACATGAGGGTGGCAGTTTATTTGAAAACATTGCGTAATTCTTTAACAATTCCACTCTCTCCTTCTCTTTGAGATTTTGGATTGATTAATTATTTTCTTTTGGGGCATTTGCATAATAGTACACAATTCTCTTATATTTACATATCTAACACCTAATCATTAAAATTTACATTCATAGCACTCACATATTCAACATCACATTAAAAATTCCATTTATAATAACTTTTCAAAAGTTAAATGTACCTTTTTATGCATAGCTATAAACATCAAACTTTAGGACATGTAAATTCATGAGAATTGTGTGGTAAATATGCAAATTTCTTTTTTCTGTTCTACTGCTGCAGTATATTTACATAATCAAAGGTGCGGAACTAACTAAGCTCGCCCGAGACTACATCAAATATCGTCTTGGCAGCGTGCCGAGCCTGAGACTGAAAAGAGTCATGGATAGATGGAAGCGAGCTCTGGATAAACTTTCTTATATGACGGAGGAGAGCGATGACTGGTTGATACCAAGTATTGTACTGACTCCTACCTGGTGGCACAGGCCTGAGGAAATTGTGCGCCACATGAAGAAGAAGAAGAGAGCTCATAGACGCAACTGAAATATAGAGTAAGTTGCTGGCCTTTTTCTCCTATTAAGTTGGTGATTTCTTATCTTCTTTCACTGCAAGTTTAAATTTTTAACTCCATGAATGAATTTAAGCCTGTTTGATGTAATTTTGGTATTTTATGTAGAATAACTCTGTTATTTTTTTCTTTTATAAGAGTTTTATATTTTATCTATAGGTGTATAATGTTGTGGTTATATGCTGGGCGATTTGGTAACTGTGTAAATTGTGAAAAGATGAAGTGAATTTTAACCAGCCATAATGATTTTACAAGTAATTTGGCTCAGATGGATTTGTTATTCATTTATTATGCAAGTATTTTTCATCCAAGGCATATGTTTCCGGTTTTTTGTAAGAAAAAAAATTGGGTTAGTGTTTCCTCATCAAATTTTGATTTGGAGAAGTTTCAAAGCTGTGATAAAATATATCAGGACTCCGCAGCTAGAGTTACGTGCGGAGTCTATCACGCCACGTTGTGGTGATAGAAAATATAAAATAAAATCAGTCCGGTAACACAGGGGAATATTCCTCCCATTTTATTGAGGTGTTATTGTTTGTTATTTATGTGTTATTGTATGTTATTCAAGTGTTATAGATGTGTTATTGTGTTATTTTAACAACTGAAATATTTCCAGAACACAATAACACCTGAATAACATACAATAACTCTGAATAACATGGAATAACAGGTGTAATATTCCCCTGCGTTACCAGACTGATTTTTTTTTTTCTTTCACCTCATCTGGCGTGATTTCATTGGACTCCACACGTAACTCGAAGTGCGGAGTCCTGATGCAATATTTTTTCCAAAGCTGTTGATTTATTTTTGAGATTAATGTTAAATATTTGAATTCATTTTAAAAATATACTGCATTAATCTCGAAACAACTCTATGAGCTCTTAGAAAATTAACTTTTTTAATTATTGTATATTTATGAACTGCTCTTGACTCTATGTTGGTTTCTTCTTTTAGCATGCAGTGTGCCTGAATATACGTATATTGTGTCCTGAATAGGTGCGCCATAAATATTCATTTAATTTTTTCTTATTATGTGCATATTTATCAATCTTTAATCTATGTCGAAAGTCATTTGAATTTTTCAATATATCGACTTAAGACACTAAATTTCATACTGCCTTAGTATAGGTTTTCATTTTGTAAAGTTAGGAAGATTTGCATACATACCCATTCACTTATGCATTCATGTACGTAACACCTAAGCTTTAATTTTTGCATTCATAGCACATTACCTTTGCACGAGGGAAAAAATCTGCGTGCGATAGACGAACGCAGCGCTGCGTATGATTTCGAGATTATACGGAGGGTATAAGGGGTTATACCCGTGTTATAACCTCTTGTAACCTCCATGTAACATAGTGTAACTTGTAACCCACAAATAAGTTCCGCGCTTTTGCTATCATATATTAAAAATTTATTAGTAGTTTTTTTAGCCTATATCATTTTATAAATTTTGAAGATAAAAAGTTACATAACGTTACATGAAGGTTACAAAGGGTTATACTGTGGATATAACCCCCTTATACTCTCAGTATAACCTCAAAATCATACGCAGAGCTGCGTACTTCTATCGCACGCAAATTTTTTCCCTGCACGAGGGGTATTCATTTTTTGATATTAAAATTATGGTATTTTTGACGTGACATGAAATAATTGTGGTATAAATGTAAAAAAAAATAGGTTTGTGTTAGATGTGTAAATATGTAGGAATTTGATGGTATGTATGTAAATGCCCCTTAATATTAATATTAAATTAAATTAAAAAAAATTAAATTCTTCTTCATATTATTTGTCTTATAATATTTTTGTTTAATTCAAAGATGTGTTATTATGATTTTAATTTAATTTATTAGGTGTTTATTTTTTAGTAGCTCGAGCATTCAGTATGTAAAATTGATTAGCATAAAAAAAATTAATGTAAAATATAGTCAAAATTTTAAAAACTTATCATTTAATTATTAAAAATATTTAATAATAATATTTTTAATTTTATATTAAATGATTTCTTATTATTTATTTTATAACTATTCATTAAATATATCATTTTATTATAATAGTAGCTTGAATTGATATTATTTTCTCTTTCATAATAAACAAGCTCACTCATGAGCTCGCTCAAACTAATAACAGTAAGCTTGAGCTCGAGTTCGATTAATTAATTAATTAAGTTCAAGCTCAAGCTCAGAGTGGTTTGAACTCGAGTCAACTCATTTACACCCCTAGTTCACTCTTGACAACATTGTATTATTGTGTGCGGATCGAGTGGAATGTTTTCGTTTCAACTCTCCCATAGAAAGTTTGTTTTTTTTAGACTTTTAAAATATAGCTATGGTGATATTTTGTTATGTTGGTATAGATTCAGTGGCATGCATGTAAATATGACTTTCAGGTGAAGCCAAAGGTATAATCAGTGAGAACATTCAGCTCCTAAAAATCTCAATTTTATTTATTAAACTTATTATTTTCATCTCAATGAATCTTACCATTTTTCAATTTATAACAAAACAAGGGCACCACTTAAAAAAGAAAAAAAAAAGAATTTTAACTATATTTACTTCAAACTAAGGGTCCGTTTGGGGCAACTTATTCTGTGCGGTGGCATTTTGAAAACACATCTGACATGTTTGGGTAAACTGCGTTTTGACAGCTTATGTGTTTTCAAAACGCTGAAAACCACACATGTCTAGGTGCGGTGACAATTTTCTTGCTACGGTCTGACTTTTCCAAAAAAAAAATAAAAATTTGTAATAACTATCGCACCTAACTTATCAGCAAATTATTTTTAATCAGCTTATCAGCAGATTATTCAATAAGCTGCAACTGCCCCAAACAGACCCTATAGAGTTTTAAAATTCATAAAACTATAATTTTGGTTCAAAAAATCTCAACAAATTTTTTCTCAAATAAACTGGAAACAGAGAAATAATTAAATAAAACTCAGCCAATAACATTCCCAGATAGATCAAGAAAATTACAAAAAACACCCCCATCTCTCTGAACGTAGCCAGCCACATGAACCCTTAATCACCTTACTTAAACTATGATGCTTACTTGTCTTGGGCAATTATGATGGTTAGGGGCAGTTATTTTGATCAATAACAATAGAGTTCTTCACATTCTTCATTATGGCCTGATGGAAATTAATTCCTCTTACAAACACATTATAGGGTTTCGCCCATGTTTTGATCCTCAAATCATTTTCTGTTCCGGTTAAGACCACCGAGCTCATAGTCACATTTTGTATGCGGAACTTCTGGGTGACTCGCCCAGGTTTCCTATGGATATGCCGTGGCTTGGCTCGTATATGATGTTCTTGATCCACATATTGATGACACCCATGCCCAGAGAGATGCAAGCATTGCCTGTACCCTTGACAGAGTTTGATGGTTGCACCGCTCGTCGTCTGGATGTGGATTCCGTCAGAGTTAGGGTTATTGAATGGTGTAGTAACTGTACCTCCTACTCTTATTCCCTGATTTTACATGATCGAGATCAGGAACCTTTCACTATTTTTTACCATTTTTTTTTCTCAAGACCACATTCTACGACTGGCTAATCATCAATTCCTGAAACATATTAAACGTTATTAAAGGTATCTACTTGGGTTCATGAGATGGGCTTGAATATGACCTGGGATTTTCTTTACACGAATACAACCAATTTGAACCTTACATTTCATTAAACTAATCAAAATTTTCAACTTGATCCCAACACAAATAATAGCTCATTCCAAACCCCAGAGGAAATAATTTCAATTGTGAACGATTTATTTCAACCACAAAAAAACAATTTCTTTATGCCAAACTAATTTTTGGAAGCAATCTAATTTAATCTTATATATATATATATATTGATATAGAATTTATTTTTGTGCAAGAAGGAAAAAAATAAATATTAAATATTATAGTAGAGCCCGTTGGTAGCCAACAGCCTTGCATGCCCAGAGAGACTGTCTGAAAGTGTCAAATGTGTCCGCCAGAGGCACAGAGTCCATCCACATTCTTGAAAGCGATCCGCTCCGTCATGGCTCGAAGTCTCTAACATTGTTGCCCTTTATGAACACCACAACTTCGCCATTGTTACAAGGACACTAACCAGCTCACCAAGAAGTCTCCCTCCGACACTACCAAAGTCGTGGGCTTTTGGCCACCGTAGGCCTCTCCCCATGCACCCCATAGCGCCGATGTCGGGGCGGAGAAGCAAAGAAGAAGAAGAAAGATGTAGGGCAGTTGCAATGTCATTGTAACGGTTTCAAGTGTGTTATATAATATGGGGAGGAGAAGATGAAGTGAGTGAGATTGAATTTGTTGTGTAATTAAGGAGCAATTATAGCACTAATTTGAGGCTATTGACATGATGGAATAATTTAGATGCCATGTGGTATTAAATTAGTATTTCTCATCAATGTAATAGTATGTTAGGGCTGTTAAACAAGATTTGTAGTTTCTCAATAACTTGTGTTGCTATAACATCATCAATTGAAGAATTTCAAGGTGTTGGATTCTTGAGCCCATCTCATCCCCAAAAAAAAAAAAAAACATTTTGTGTTCAAATTATTAAGAAACTCATGTTAGATTCTCTAGTTGATTAAGCAAGCTAATATTGAACTATTGTTTAAGCTCATTTTCTTAATATTTTTTTCATTGGTTTGTGCTAGGCTTGAATTCAAATGAGCCAAACACAAATTCAATGTTTACTAATAATTTGAAAGTTCAGTTGATTTTAGAATATAAAATTTTGAATAAGCTAAAGAGTGGTGTAATTGAGTCAACTCGTTCTTGTGTTTCGGCTAACTAGAGCTCAACTTGTCTACTCAATTGCATGCTTGAGCTAGAGCTCAAGCTCATATGGCAGGCAAAATTTAGCCTTGTTGCAAAAATAGGGGGTTCACGATAGGAAAAACATCTAAAATTGATGGAAAAATAGATGGTCTAAGTTTTGTAGAAAAATTTAAATTTATTTCCAACGGCTTATCGATGGTCATAAGTGAATCAATTTCTGATGAATTTCTTATTGCTTAAACCGTAGGTTATAAGTGAACAATGTTTCTGATGATTTCAAGATAGTCACCGATGATCCAAACCTTTGGTTCATGACAAATTATAAGGCGATGGTCTTAAACTGTCAAAAAGTTATCTTGTAGTTTTTTTATTCATTAATAACCGACGATCCTATCATTGTAACCGATGACTGAACCTAATTGTTATTAAGAAATTGGTAACTAAAGGACAAGTGACCTGTGGAAAACCGTCACAAACTATCTTTATATCGAACCAACATCCCAAATCCCTCATTTTACTCCGCTCGCATGCCTGACCTCTAAAGCCGACTGAGCGCTCTTGGATCATATTTTCACCAGGGTTAGTGATTTCTCAAATTATTATAGTTAAATTGCAAGTAAATTTCAACTACAATCTTCCTCTAATTTTTTACTTAATTTATTTTGTTAGTTTTTTTTTTTTTGACATTTGAGAATTTCTATTTTTGAGAAATTTAAAATTTTGATTAAATTTTCTATAGTTTTAATGATGTATTTGATTGTTACATGCTTTGGGCTCATTTCCTAGGTCTTTCCCTATATAACATTTAAATTTTAATGTGAAATTTGCAAACATAGCACACAAATCTTATGGTTTTTCTATCTTAAACCAACATTTTGAAATATATATATATATATATATATATAAAATTAATCAGCATTTTTTAAAATAATTTAATTGACTAGAAAGATTATGATCAATTAAAATTATTAATTTAAAAAATAGGATAAAAATATATTGAATTATATTTAAATGAATATTTTAATATAAATAATAAGATTTAAATGTAGCCCCTCCCGTAGCTACACGGTTAGGGATGTCAAAATAGCTCATTGTTCATGAATAGCTCGTGTTTGACTTGCTAAGTAAATGAGTCAAACACAGACAAATTTTTTATGCTCGATATATTAACAAGTCGAACATGAACAACAATATTTTTAAACAAGTTAAAAATGAGACGAGCTTGGACTTGCTTAAGCTCAGCTCATTTACACCGTTATATGTGAGACATATTTTATACACGAGGCTATGACTTTTATTCCTATTATTTTGGGCAAGTCAGTGATAGAGAATAACTTCCCCCAATGGTTTAAAATGCACATAAATTATACTCATCACGAATGTTTATTTTTAAATATTTTGAATGAAATAGTAAAAAGCGTGTTTTTTTTTTCTAAATTCATATATTCAAGCTCGAAATAATGGAGAAACAAATCAGGGCTTAATAGATCCTGATTAGGGATCCATATGCATCATAAAAATTTAACAAATTTATGATGTAAATGACTACAAGTTTGGTAAAAGATCCAGGTCAAAAGAAGAAAAAAAAAAGATTTGTAATTCCAATATTTGTCTAAAAGCAAAACAATGAATTTGATGAAGAAATAAATTATTATGATATTCTTGATAAAGTTGTTTAATCATAAGAAGCATATTTCTGTTCAATTGTGATTGGTTTGACCCTGTTCCTAATTGTGGAACAAGGTAAACCAACTGTATAATATCATACAAGTTAAAGTGAACAGAAGATATGCTAAATTTGATCCTTTGATTCTATTAAGACAACCGAGTCATGTATGTTTTCTTTGAAATCCTGATAGAGCAAGAGATAATGTTCACTTGACAATAGTGATAACGAGTAAACCTAGAGCGACTATTGATATTCACAATACTATTGAACCCTTTCATCAAGAAATAAAAATGATAAATTTATGCATTCCACTTGATCCTATTAATAAAGAGCTAATATTAGAGAATGTTAGTGGAAAACACAAGAAAACTAATGTAAATGAGCATGACTCTGACAATGCTTTGGATGAAAAAAATTGAAGTACATCCTCTTGTGACTCAATTAAAGAGGGTGCTAAGATATGTAACTTACTCTGAATGTTTTGATAGATTTAATTTTAGAATCACTTGATTTGAATCCACTTATTTCTGTAGGTTTATTTTCGCTTTCTGTTTACTTTCTAGATTTTTGTTTTCAATTCCGATAGTTTCTAGATTTTACATTACATTTGTCTATATGTTCATCGTATATTTTTACTTATATTTTCAATTATGGTGATTTGTAGCTCACTTTACGGTCCCACCTTCTTTTTTTACTACATAGATATTTATTTTCAATTCCATTAATTTGTAGTTTGTACTTTACATTTTATCCGTACTTTCATTTGATATTTTTACTTATATTTTCAGTTGTAGTAGTTTGTAGATTGCACTTTATAGTTTTTCATTCTATTTATTTTGTAGCTTTGGGTTTTCAGTTCAAGTAGTTTGTTGATTTCAGTTGATATTTTGATCGTATTTTTGCTTAATGTTATGTGTACTTATTAAATTTTCTTTTCTTGTTGCAGATGGCTTTTGTAGGTGGCATAGTCTGTCTCATCATGAAAGACATAGAAGAGGTCAGTACCTAAGGGAGTTCCTCGTCAGCCAACACGACCACACTACCATGGAGGTGAGCACCAACCTGTCGCTCTCCACTGCGGCCAGTATTGAGGTTGTCATCCCTACATGCCTCCACTATAACGATGTCAGCTTCACCATACACCCTGATTTACAGCCCTTCTCCTCCTACCATACCATCACCATCACCAGATACAACTGCAATTTTTTTTCTCAGTTCGGCAAAGTTTCATAATACTGCTGCCGATAGAAAGGCATTGAGTGGCACGAGTAACACTTATTAGCTCTAGCCTATGGGACAGATGTATGTTTTTTAGATAGTGGTACTAATAGTTTATATATATTTTTAATATAATTCTAATTATATCTTGTTTCTATATTTTAACCCTCCATACAAGCCATTCATGCTAACAGGAATATTATTCAGAGTAAGTATGATCTTTGCACCCCTCGTGGAAGGAGATCTCGATAAGTATATATATATATGTATATCTTTTTGCAGAAAAAGTTCTCCTGACGCCCTGAACAAGACATGTATATCCATAGAAACTTGACCAAACCCGCTTGGACATCAAATCCTATGCAACCCATGTAAGTCACAAGAGTTATTATTATGCAATTCAAATAATTATTGAAGTTCCTTTTACCTCTACATTTCTTTTANATGCTGATAAATATTAAGTTATATATATATATATGTATATATATATATATATGTATATATATATATATATATATGTATATATATATGTTTTTGCAGAAAAAGTTCTCCTGACGCCCTGAACAAGACATGTATATTCATAGAAACTTTACGCACAAAGGGAGCGATCATCTTCACAACATATTTAGCGAGATATGGAAGAAGCTTCAGTGCCCCTTATAGCTTTAGTAGGATGTGTTTACGCATTGCTTAGAGCCCGGGATGCTCTGAATTACCAAAAGAAGAGTCAATAGTCCAAGGAAAATCAATGCCCTGATTGTGGAAGCATGGGGGCCTCCAAGCATAGTGGCAGGGGTTCTCACAAACTGAGTATAAGAGAAGGATGGAAAGAGTTAATTTCTGCATTAAGTTTTATTGTAAATTAGATGTGTAATAAATATTCCCTTACCTTGACAAAATATAGACTTGAGACAATAGCCCACTGTTATCGAGTTGCACAAGTGTACCCATAACCAACAGGTAGACCAAACCCGCTCGGACATCAAATCCTATGCAACCCATGTAAGTCACAAGAGTTATTATTATGCAATTCAAATAATTATTGAAGTTCCTTTTACCTCTACATTTCTTTTACCATTTTTTTTGTAGGACCCAACGTACATGACATGTTATGATATGTGGTTGTGATTTGTTCGACTATGAGCTATGAAGGGATGTCGCCAAAGGCAAGAAGAAGAGTGGGTCTATGGATTGGATTCTCAGGCATAGGCCTATGACACTCAACCTTCCTCAAGCACATTCAGGGCATCCACTTCTATTGATTAGGAGAATAAGATTCATATTCAACTGGTTGCATTCACTATAAATATTGAGACTCGATTTGTTGCCCAGTTTGCTCAGATGAGATTCAAAATAGAAGCCAAAGTAAAATCAAAATTAGATGTGCTCTGATGTCGGGCTGTAAAAAATAGCTGAAAGAGGAGGGCAATGAGGAAGTGGATGACGAGGGAACAGAGGAAGATTAAAAGACTTTTTTTTTCTTCTGAGACATTACAAATGAACATGCTATTTTTTCTTATAAATATTTTAGTTGTTTGGTTAAATGCATTGTATTTTTTTCTATGTTTAATTTTTGAATTCATTAGTATGATTTAAGAACTGCTTGGATTATTAAATTTTAATGTGTAATGTATAATTGGATCTGTGTTACGATTGCATTAGTGAAAATTTTAATGAAATGAAGAAGGATTATATTTTTTATGCTATAAGTTTTCGACAGCTTTCTCACACAAAATTGAAGATTTTTCGCTTATTTATTAAGCAGTCCAATGACTATAGACTGTCAATTAAATTGATGGATATATGATGGTCATGCGATGGGATATTGATAAATCAATGGCCCCATCCTTTGGTAAATTAACCTATGAACTAACCCAAGAGCAACCGATAAATTGTTCTCCTTTTATAGTTTTCTGACAGCTTTTGATCTATCGGTGAGCTACCAATGGAGACCCGATGGATTATCAATGGATTTTTTTATGAGATCCAATAATTTACGATCGTCATTCATATCATTAACAGTTTATCCGTAATTTTGATTTTAGTACATACTGTTGAGTAGGACATTTCGATAATCTGTTGGTAATTAAAGACCATTAGAAAGTTTGTAGGTTAGGAAAATTTTTGCAAGCATATTAGCTTCGCCGAAAAAAACCTTTTATAAGCCATAAAAAAGTAACCAATGGTTTTATAATATTCATCAATGACAAATAACCATTGGTGACCACTGGAAATAAACTAAGTTCCTACAATGACTTAAGCTCTCAAGTCATGGGTTTGTGCCTGATGTTATTAGCATGTGCTTGGTAGATAATGCAGCTGCATTAGTCCATTTGAAAGTGCAAAGACAGTTGACAAATGATCATACAAGAATCATTGGAGGAAACATTGACAAATGATTGGAGTTTGTATGGAAACTTGTCGGAAAATGCAATGATGAAAACTCACTAGATAATAATGGTTGGGACTCGGTTTCAGGAGACTAAGATAATTAACATATCAATTCAAGTCCCAAAATTTAAAAAATTGAGTAGGAAATAAGGGTGAGACTATTCTTGAAATAGCTCACTCGAGGTCAAACATAAGTCTAATACATGAAAATTGATGAAAATTTGAATCACTTTTTTTAAGTATTGGACTTAAGAGGACTCTATTAGTTATTGTTAATCAAACGACATGCGTCAATTTTACGTCATTTTACCTCTTATTTTTTTCCTGCATTTTATATCTTAATTTCATTTATTTAACACAGATTTATGCTTGATAAATGTATTTTTTTTATGTTGTTCAAGATGTAAGAATTGAATACAAATGAGATAGAATAAAAAAATTCCAGCAAAAGGTGCCTTGAAGCGTGATTACCCCTAAAAGTGGCGTAATCACTCCCGAAAATGACGTGACTACACCATAAGTACAGTAGGGCAGCATGACCGCGCCATAATCGGGCATGACCACGCCGACCCTGGCAGAAGAACGACGTGACCTCGCTGACAAGCAAGAAACACTTTATGAAGGAAATTTAATAACCCAAACCGTGGTTTTTCCTATAAAATTAGATCTTAGGGCTCCTAAGATGGAGTTTTGGATCAGAGAAGGTTTGGAGGTTAAAAGAAGAGAATTGGGGAGAGGATTTGAGGGATCTCTTGAGGGCTTCCTCCTTGGGTTGAGTCCTTCAAAAGAGAGTTTTTCTTTACCTTGTAAGTTGTGAGAGATTTTGTAAGAAAGGGAAAGTTACAGATTTGCTGAGGAAATAATTTCTTGTAAGATTTTCATCTTTTTGTTGCTTGCAATGTAATTTTATGTGGTGTTTTTCGCTATGGTTTTCTTTGTATTAGCAGCTAAACTTTTTTTCATTTATTTGTGATGTAGAGAGTAATGGATTTATCATTGTCTTTCCTTAATATTTTTCTGTTAATCATTTTCTTGAGCTTTTCATTATTGATATTGTTGGTTAACCTCCAATCTTCATTTACATTCTAGTATGGCCAAATAGAAAGTTAAAATGTTTCATGAAACTATAACATCTAACCATTTTGTAGTGGAAATAAATGGTTAACCACATAATTCTGAGAGGATAAACATATTCCAGTGGAATTCTGAAAGTCTGATTGTCTTCATGTGCATTGAAATGAGCTAAGGTTATCTTTTTGTTTTATTTTTATTTTGGCTAAAGGGTTAGCCAAAAACAATTCATAAGTTGTTAAGGGTCAAATCAATAAAGCATTTAGAGAAACCTCCTTAAAAATGTGTTAATTCAAATGAGTGGATTCAATTTGATCAAATTGATTGAAAGGGTTCAAATGTCTCTTAAGCGACTCACGTTAGAGGGCTATGTCCAATTAGAATAATTATGTGGAATGAAATTAAGAGTGAATTTTGCTTAACAAGAATCTAACTAGATGATTTAAGGTGTTTAACTTCATCAATTTGATCAAATGAGGATAAATTGATTAAAAAAAAGACCAAGTGTTCTCTACAGAGTTAATCGATTAAGTTGGGTCAATTGATCTAACCAATAAAAAATTAGCTTTAAGTCATTTATGAGAATCCACTTAAATTGATTGGATACATTATTTATAATCAATTTGATCAAATTGACAAATAAAATTGAAAAGGCCAATTTAAGTTAAATTGGATCAACTAAATCAATCAGCCAAATCAGACAAGTCAAATATGACTAATCAATTAAATTCATTTTCAAATATTGGTTTGGCTCCATTTGGTGAAATTGATCAAGTTAGTCCTAATGACATCAAATGTTTAAATGGGTCAACTATGACTAAGAAGAACAATTTGGATCAAGTTATCTACAATTGATCTATTAAAATTTTTAAAGTCGCTAGCAGTAATTAAGTTGATCGAATTTGTTGATTTGGCCCTATATGATCAAATAAATATATTTGGTAGTTTATTTAGCTCTATTAGGCCTTTTCGAATCTATTAAAAATTATTTCAAGATTTCAACATGGTCAATATGATCAGACATAGGGTATAGGTTTAAATGACCAAAATATTTCATTTTTAATCTAGTTATGGTAAAAGATCTAGCTTAATCTAATAATCAACTAAGGACAATTCACCTATGATATGATAATCTAATGCCTATAAAACATTTTTGGCTAAATGAATGGACTATCTGAATTGAAATCACTAAAATAAGTTCAAAGTCAGAGAGATGTTGAGAATAGTTTGAGCCCAATTAAAAATTAGGCCCATAGGTCAAATTGAAAGGATATTATGGTCAATTTCTATATATAGGAAAATAACTAAGCCAATGAGAAAGATAAATGTCTATATTATCAAATAAATCCACTTGGACCAAAATCCATGTGTGGAAAATTGAATTAATTGTAAGATGATTTAGAGTTGAATGATTAAAAGGCAAGTTTATTTTAAGCTCCTTGCTAAGTTCACAAAAATTTTATGTAATCATCATAAAGCCAAATTCTAATCAATATGCACTAAAGGCTAAAGTAAGGTTTCTAGCTTGACTTCCGAAAGAAGGACCCATAAATAAGTCTATGAATCAAAGTAGAGACTAAATTCATAAGGGGGAAACAACTTGAAGCAACTATAAGAATAACCAAGAGATTGAGCAAGAAATTTTTTTTATCATAATCTAAATGATCTAGTTTGAGAAAGACAGACATAATCACAATTTGAAGAGCATTTTGGAATGGTACAACACTAAACATCAATGGTTGACATTTTTTTTATGCTAGTGATTCTAACTTATGATGTCATTAGGACAAAGAGGTATAAAAGGCCCAAGAAAGTGAACAAGGCTTTGTTGGCAATATAATAAGGGTTTACTATTGCCCTTAGATTAAATGTTATTATATGGCTCTAAGGAGCTCGATTCCCTAATGCGAGGCTTGAGAATGTTGAAGCAAGCCTCAACTTGAAGAATAATAAAGTTTTTGTTTGATAAGAAAAAATAGGCTTGAAGTTACTTGGGTTTCGTTTGAAATAACAAGGAAGTTTCATTCGGTTGAAAAAAATTTCGTTTGGTGAAGCAGCGGGAGACAAATGTCTCAGAAAGTTCTTTCGCAAGAAAAAAATTTTCATCTTTTCAGATCACAGCTTATCCCGCAGTTCCAAACGAAGCTTTAGGGTCTGTTTGGGGCAGTTGCAGCCTATCCTAATAATCTGCTGATGACTAGCTGATCCGGATAAGCTGATTGGCTGTTTGATTTGTGCGTTTGAGAAATAGTTGATTCTAGATAAATGACCAATCTGCCCCCGATCTGAATAAACTGTTTAGTTGTTTGGTTTGTGTGTTTTGTCAACAACTTATTTGTATATTTTATTAAAAATTTACCAACCTTTTTAATGCAATCATAAAAGAAATAAAAATGTGAATTATAGGAACATGAAAGTAGAAGTATCGACTGATTGTCCCAGAAGAATGCTGAAATTGTTTCATAGCTCCTCTGATCGATTCATTCTGAGATAAAATGTATAAAGTAATAGCTAATACCTCCCTTATGGTAGTTCTTGACGAACCTTCGAGCTCGTGGTTGGTACGAAGCTCATGCAAAAGATCCAGAGAAATTGGTACACTCATCCGGAATATGTTGCTGAACTTTATTGGATGTCCAACTATCATCTTGCTTACCCATTTATCCCCAATGAACGAGGAGGTCATGCATGGTGTTCGATCAATAGTAGAGTGATAGTATTCTAACAATAATAAAGCAATCACAACCACCATTTTTTTGCTCCGTTCTCGATATCGATTCATCCTGAAAAATAATTATATTTGAATAAACAAATAAGAAAAGATAGAAGTTAAGAAGCAGTGCTAATATTTGAAAATCGAACAATCAGTATATGAACTACATAATTCTAAAAAGAGTTCAACACATCAAGGTCTCTAGTAAAATAAGACAATAGCTAGCATATCCAAAAAAATTCGCAAATACAACAATCATTTTTCGATAGAGAGATGTAATTATTTCACGCGCAGCTCAGGCCGAAGCCTCTTGAAAATCAACCTTCTTGTTAGGCACTCAAAGAATTTTAACACATTTTAAAAAGAAATCGTTATCAAACACAACTTCAGGTATGTCTTCTAAAAGGTTCATAGAACGATCAACACTGGATCATCCAATTCTGGTTCAACAGGTTGTAGAGCTGCAAATACTTCTATCAGTTAGTCTATTGAGCTATGCACAAATACATCTTTGTTTTTTTATCTTTTCTCCATCTTACGTCTCTTCGATTGGCATGTCGACTTGAGCTCCCTTGGGTTTATGCTAGTACCTTCACCAGAACCCATAACCCGATCAGGTGTCAAGTTGATTGATATGCCATCGAACCCCAGCTCACTTGGGTTGAAGTTATTCTGCCTTATAGCGACAACCCCCTTGAACATTACATCCACTTTATCTTCCAATTCTAGTTCAATTCCATACATCTTAAATTTTTTTGCACATGGTACTGCATACAATATGAATTAGGGCATATCAGACAAAATTGAAAGCTAAATAATAAATAACCTAAACATAATAAGGGGGTGGGGGTGAAATTATTACCTCTTTCTTCTCAGCTCACAATTTCTCTGAAGCATCCATGGTACGTTTGATGGGATCCCAACCCAATCTTGTGGATCCTTGTTTCAGTTCCTTCCATAACTTCCAGTCCTTTTTTAGCTGATCCCACTTGTTTTTGAATTTTAACCTGTCGTACTCACGACCGGTCATTTCCTTGAATTTCTTGGAAATATTTTGTCATCCTTTTTTGTTAAAATAGGTGGTAGGTCTATTACCAATTTCAATATTCTTAATACATAAATTGTAAAAAATGTTGGTGACATCTTCATCTCACATAGCCGACGTAGAGACTTCTTTGTTCTTAGCCATAATGAGACTAATAAGAAAATAATTTAATTCTTCAGGAATACTTACAAATATTAGGCAATACTTAACAACAATGTTTGAAGTAAAGAGGTAGAATTTTAAAAGAGAAAACATATCATTAGCGAACATTACCTAACAAAACCAACTTGCCAAAAATGTTATCCCAATTAGGGTAGCTAGAAAAATAAATAATTTAGCTTAAATTTAGAAATAATTGATATCAAACAACATTAGGAAATATTTATCATCAACCATGTACCCTTTAATGATTTGTCAAATGTCTAACCCTTTCTAACGCTTCTAGGTGAAAATGTCAATTTGTGAGTTTATTCTCATTTCATAACCGGTCATAATAAACAAATAACAGAAATAGAGGGAAGAATAGAAATGTATTCGGGTTTTCCATAACAATTCCTCAATCAAAGAATTAACAGAAAAATGTATTCAACCAAATATGCTAATGTTATTCTCATTTCATAACCGGTTAGGGAGAATGACAGCAAAAAATTATCTCCAGCATTCCAATGTGGCAGATCAACAAAGCTTACATATCCAGGGATGAAAAAATCCAGGAATAAACAATTCCAAGACTGCAGTATGAATTCTGGCCTATTCGGTTAATAAAAATTCAAGGAAATAACAATTTTAGGAAATAGGGGGAAGATTTAAAATACATATAGATGATTCCAAAGCTCAAATGTCATCACAAATTGAATATAGAAGATATTAAACACATTTAAGAAAGAGATCAACACATGATCGTGACCACCACCCTAAACCAGAAGATGTAACTAATAACTCGATAATCGAAGAACTCCACGGAGATTATCTCAACAAATCGAAATGCTACTTACGATGACCAAAGATAACCAAAGTCATCCATTAAACACATGATTCTTATGGTAACCAAAGACATCAACTTATTGAACGAAGAATGCGGATCGAAGAGGAAAAGGGTCCGAATATCCTCAGAGAGCGACAATTTTAGGGCACGATAGATCTAGATCGTTTAGATCTCTTCTTCGCACGCTATGGGAGTTTAGTGCACAAACTCGAGAGAGCGGATGGGTAAGTAATGTAAAAATCCTTCAA
Source organism: Phalaenopsis aphrodite (assembly GCA_003013225.1). Taxonomy (NCBI): domain Eukaryota; kingdom Viridiplantae; phylum Streptophyta; class Magnoliopsida; order Asparagales; family Orchidaceae; genus Phalaenopsis; species Phalaenopsis aphrodite. The sequence continues at coordinate 495,745 of NEWO01000006.1, forward strand.
AATGCTCGATTGCGGCACTATAGGCGCGGGCCGCAGTACTGTTATAAGTAAATTGTGTGTTTTACGGAAGACAACCTAGATGCGTGAAACAAACGCATAAAACGCGTTTTCAAAGCGCACACTCTGCGAATAAGCGCCCCCCAAATGGACCCTTAGTATATTCTTCAGGAAGGATTTTCTGAAATAGTTTTTTTTTGGTCTTTTGTGAATTGGTTCTGGGCGTTGACTGCTTTTATACTTTTTTTATTAATGATTAGCATATGAGGACATCTAAGTTTATTTTCCAGACTTATTTATATTTTGATTTAGTCTGTTCTTTGCCTGTTTTAATGGAAATAAAAGAGAGCAAACTAAAATGGAGTAGAAATAATAGCAGTCTTCACCTTCTCTTTAGAGAATCGTCAACGGAAAAATTCATTTGTGCACCATTCATTCAGACACCAGAGTCTCACTCCAGGGTAAACCACAAAACCGAAGAAGACATTATCTGCATTTTAATTTCAAGTGATAAAATCATGCTTTGAAAAACTATAAATTTATTTAATTTTTTCATTTGTTTGTAATTATCTGAAAATCAGCACTAATTTTAAACTCTACAAACACTTTCAAATCCCTCAAATATGATGATTTCATTTCACACGTAAGAAGTGTGAAAAATGAAACATCATTTCATGCATAAAATGAGCTCACTTTTGAAAAAGTTCAGAATTTCTATCAGAAGTTTGAGTCTTCCTACTGTTTCTAACAATTCTACTGGTTCAAGTTCATTTCTTTCATTTCTTCATCATTTAAGCAAAATACAAGTAATTACATTCAACATCATCATAATTTTAAAAAATTGTAATAAAAAAATCAACTTTCCAATTTTGTTTGCTTCTCTCTTGAATAAAAACAATATCAAACATTT
>NEWO01000006.1:496676-510684 GCA_003013225.1 Phalaenopsis aphrodite
TTGGGCTAAGTTTGGGTCAAACTTGGGCTAGCCATGGGCTAAGTCCAAATTGATTATTGTGTTTGGTGTAAAACATCATAATGAACAATTTTCATGAATGATGAAAATTGTTTTGAAGTTGATTTAGTGGTCGATTTGGTGGTCGATTTGGATGGATTTTGATGGGTTTTAGTTTTAGACCCAAATTAGGCATATGGATCTAATTTGGGTCAAACTTGAGCTAACTTTGGATTAAGCTCAAATTGATTATTGTATTTGGTCACAAATGACCTTATAAAGGATTTTCAACAAAAATTGGATGCCAATTTGAGGTCTAAGGCATTCAAATGTTAGATTTTGGAGTGTTAGCCAATATTGGGGCTAATTTTGGAAATTTTGGATTTAGGCAAATATCAAATGGGTTTGAGGCTTCATCAAGGCCAATTTATGGTTGATTTTGATGTGTAATAAAGTTTTAAAGATTTTTCAATATTAATTGAGGCCAATTGACTAAACTATGGGTTCAATTGGGTGAGATTTAAGTCATAGGGTCAAAATTGGGGGTTTTGACCCAAATCAAAATTGGGCTCAAATTATGGACTAATTGAGCTTGGATTTGGTTTAAATTGGTCACATATAAGGTGAATTTGAGTTTAGGATTGAAATTGGGGAAGATGGGGACCAAATTGATGGACATTTGAAGTAAATTTGAGGAAATTGGGCCTTTAAAGGCAATTTTGGGGTTTTGGTCAAAATGGTCAAAATGGTCAAATTGAATCCAATTGAAGGGTCCAAATGGGTTTTGAGAACATTTGAAGTGATTTTGGAGGTTTTGGGAAAGTTTGGGGTACCAAGGGTATTTTTGTAATTTTGGTAATTTTGAGGGTATTTTGGTTAAAGATGGCAAAATTGACCAAATTGGGCCATGTGGTAGTTGAAAGAAATGAAATTGGGAATATTTGGGATTTATTATGGGATTTTTGGATTTTTGGGATTTTGGGTTAAAGGAAGATCCCAAGGGTAGTTAGGTAATTTGGGGGTGTCTGGGGCAAAAGACCAAAGATGAGTATTTCAAGTAGAATTGGATAGATATCCATTCTAAATGAACCATGGGTCAATAAAACCCTCATTTTGGGTTCTTATGTATTGGTTTTAGCCAGGGTATTGTGAGGATATTGTGTACCTTAGTTCCAAACAAATACACAGGGTCAATCCTAAGGCCAAATAGTCCTATAAGAACTCTTCTTGAATTATCTCATAATGATCTTACATACTATATGCTAGAGGTTAAGATTAATATGGGGAACTTCACGTTGAATAAAGAGAAGAGTTTTGAATTTCTAATGACGGGGGTACCTTTTCTAGTTTTCTAAGACTAGTCAATAGGAAAGTCCTATGGCTAGACCTAGGATACTAAAGAAGTTTCTAGACCTCAACCAAAAGTGAGGTCAACACACGTAAACTACATAATTCTAAAAAAATTTCAATACATCAAGGTCTCTAATAAAATAAGCCAATAGCTGGCATATCCAACAAAATTCACAAATACAACAATCATTTTTCGATTGAGAGACGCAAGTATTCCACGCGCAGCTCAGGTCAAAGCCTCTTGAAAATCAGCCTTCTTGTTGGGCACTCAAGAACTTTAAAACATTTTAAAAGAAATCGTTATCAACCACAACTTCAGGTATGTCTTCTAAAAGGTTCATAGAACGATCAACACTGGGATCATCCACTTCTGGTTCAACAGGTTGTGGAGCTGCAAATACGTCTATTAGTCTGTCTATTGAGCTCTGCATGAATACATCCTTGTTTTTTTTTATCTTTTTCTCCTTCTTATGTCTCTTCGATTGGCATGTGGACTCGAGCTCCCTTGGGTTTATGCTAGGAACTTCATCAGAACCCATAACCAGATCAGGTGTCAAGTCGATGGATATGCCATCAAACCCCAACTCACTTGGGTTTAATGTATTCTGCCCCGTAGAGACAACCTCTTGAACATTACATCCAATTTATCTTCCAATTCTAGGTCAATTCCACGCACCTTAAATTTTTTCGCACATGGTACTGCCTACAATATGAATTAGGGCATATCAGACAAAATTGAAAGCTAAATAATAAAGAACCTAAACATAATAAGGGGGGGGGGTGAAAGTATTACCTCTAGCTTCTCAACCCACCATTCTTCTGAAGCATCCACAGTACATTTAATGGGATCCCAACCCAATCCTGTGGATCCTCATTTCAGTTCATTCCATAACTTCCAGTATTTGTTTAGCTAATCTCACTTGTTTTTTAATTTTAACTTGTCGTACTCACAACCGATCATTTCCTTGAATTTTTTTGAAATATTTTGTCATCCTTCTTTGTTAAAATAGGTGGTAGGCCTATTACCAATTTCAATCTCCTTAATACATAAATTGTAAAAAATGCTGGTGACATCTTTATCCTACATAGCTGACGTAGAGGCTTCTTTGTTCTTAGCCATAATGAGACTAATAAGAAAATGATTCAATTCTTCATGATGTTTACAAATATTAGGCAATACTTAGCAAAAATGTTTGAAGTAAAGAGGTAGAATTTTAAAAGAGAAAACATAGCATTAGCGAACATTACCTAACAAAACCGACTTGCCAAAAATGCTATCCCAATAGGGTAGTTAGAAAAATAAATAATTTAGCTTAAATTTTAAAAATAATTGATATCGAACAACATTAGGAAATATTTATCATCAATTCTGTATCCTTTAATGATGCTACATGTATTATCAAGAGGCTAATTGCCAATGTCCAACCATTTCTAACGCTTCCATGTGAAAATGTCAGTTTATGAGTTTATTCTCATTTCATAACCAGTCATAACAAACAAATAGCAGAAATAGGGGGAATAATAGAAATGTATTCGGGCTTTCCATAACAATTCCTCAATCAAAGAAATAACATAAAAAAGTATTCAGCCAAATATGCTAATGTTATTCTCATTTCATAACCGGTTAGGAAGAATGGAAGCAAAAAATTATCTCCAACATTCCAATGTAGCAAATCGGCAAAGCTTACATATCCAAGGACGAAAAATCTAGGAATAAACAATTCCAAGACTGCAGTACTCATTCTGGCATATTCGGCTAATAAAAATTTCAGGAAATAGGAGGAAGATTTGAAATCCATATAGATGATTCTGAAGCTCAAATGTCATCACAAACTGAATATAGAAGATATTAAACACATTTAAGAAAGAGATCAACACATGATCGTGGCCACCACCCTAAACCAGAATATGTAACTGATAACTCGATAATCGAAGAACTCCACGGAGACTATCTCAACAAATCGAAATGCTACTTACGATGACCAAAGATAACCAAAGTCATCCATTAAACGCATGATTCTTATGGTAACCAAAAACAACAACTTACAGAACGAAGAATGCGGATTGAAGAGGAAAAGGGTCCGAATATCCTCAGAGAGCGACAATTTTAGGGCACGATAGATCTAGATCGTTTAGATCTCATCTTCGCACGTTGTGGGAGTTTAGGGCACGAACTTGGGAGAGCGGAGGGGTAAGTAATGTAAAAATCCTTCAAAATGCTCTATCGCGGCACTATAGGCGCGGGCCGCTGTACTGTTATAAGTAAATTGTGTGTTTTACGGAAGACAACTTAGATGCGCGAAACAAACGCATAAAACGCGTTTTCAAAGCGCACACTCCTCGAATAAGCGCCCCCCAAACGGACCCTTAGTATATTCTTCAGGTAGGTTTTTCTGAAATAGTTTTTTCTTTGGTCTTTTGTGAATTGGTTCTGGGCGTTGACTGCTTTTATACATTTTTTATTAATGATTAGCATATGAGGACATCTAAGTTTATTTTCCAGACTTATTTATATTTTGATTTAGTCTGTTCTTTGCCTGTTTTAATGGAAATAAAAGAGAGCAAACTAAAATGGAGTAGAAATAATAGCAGTCTTCACCTTCTCTTTAGAGAATCGTCAACGGAAAAATTCATTTGTGCACCATTCATTCAGACACCAGAGTCTCACTCCAGGGTAAACCACAAAACCGAAGAAGACATTATCTGCATTTTAATTTCAAGTGATAAAATCAAGCTTTGAAAAACTATAAATTTATTTTATTTTTTCATTTGGTTGTAATTATCTGAAAATCAGCACTAATTTTAAACTCTACAAACACTTTCAAATCCCTCAAATATGATGATTTCATTTCACACGTAAGAAGTGTGAAAAATGAAACATCATTTCATGCATAAAATGAGCTTACTTTTGAAAAAGTTCAGAATTTCTATCAGAAGTTTGAGTCTTCCTACTGTTTCTAACAATTCTACTGGTTCAAGTTCATTTCTTTCATTTCCTCATCATTTAAGCAAAATACAAGTAATTATATTCAACATCATCATAATTTTAAAAAATTGTAATAAAAAAATCAACTTTCCAATTTTGTTTGCTTCTCTCTTGAATAAAAACAATATCAAACATTTGCACAGCAAAAAAAAAAAAAAAAAAAAAAAAAAAAAAACTGAAGCTATACTCTTTCTGAAACTAGAAAAACAAACTTAGCAACCATCAGCAAGTTTTCAAGTATAATAAATTGATTTCTCCATCAGTAGTTCTCCCCTTACAGTCTCTTGAACCCTAATATTACATCAAAACGCAACTTTCTCATTTATAGATTAAAAAAAAAAAAAATCAAAACTTAGAGCTAGAAGCTCTGTTTTTGCTCACTGCTTCAGTTGTTCTTTGGTGGGTGAGGTTGGGGTTTGTGATAGTCTGCACTGAACGGTATGTGGCCAACCAATTTTACTGCAACAACTCCCATCTTACACTCCTTGTTCTGTTGATCTTCAAAACCACATTTTGCTCCAGAAGTCCTTGAAATTGTGTTAAATGCAATTCTCATCTTTCTTCCTGTAATAAGCTTCATTTTTCCCTCCATCTGGGCCTTCAAATGATGACTTTGTAAGTTCAAATAACTTCTAAGTAAAATGTGAGCTTATACTAAAGAACTAGTCTCGGTATTGAGCTGATTACCTCAAGCGCCACATTTTGTTGGTTTTCTCTGATTTTTGTTGTTGATTCTGCAAAGGAGGAATCATACAAATTGCTATGATAGTACGATTGTAGGAATGAAAAGTAGCAGACTTTAGATTAAAAGGCTTACCAATTTGAGCTATAGAAGTTGATTCAGAAAGAGCTAACCAAGAGAACAATAGGCCAAGGAAGAGGTTTGTAAACCTTCCACACACCATGACTTTTGTGCTTTGTATTTTGATTAAGTTTGGGGTTAAGACTTTGGTGAGTAGTTTTAAGAGAAGAAAGAGATTGAGGAGGGGAAGAGGGAACAAAGGGTTCTTATAATGGAGGGTATGCCAAAGGAAACAAGTCAAGGCTAGATTACCAATACAATTGCATTTTAATATACCAGGCTAGCTCCTTGTTCTATAACTGTCCTTTATTGTGTGTGTGTGTGTGTGTGGTTTGTAACTATTCAATTGTTGTGACAAACAGAAATTTTTAGGAAAAAGAACAAGTATTCAAGTAAATTCTTATAGAAACATTTGTCAAGGAATGTTAAGTTTTGTCATGTGCTGTTTTAGGTTTGGTGAAGTGCAGGCTATAATAGATGTTACTGGAGGTTTGAAGGAGTTAGACAAAATGTGAATGTATTTTACTTCATAATATCATATTTAAGTGTAAGGCAATTACTCATGTAAATACCCAACCTTAGAAGAGAAGAAATATCATCCCACTATTGTTGTAACACATATTTCTTCCTTTGAAAATAGGAAAAAAATTTGATTTTTTTTCTGTCAAAAAAAAAAAAAGGGTGATTTAAATTCAATTACTTCATTATTCCTAATTATTTCAGACTTTGTGTAGCTTCTGATTTTGCTTTGATTTCTTGCTATTGTGGATTAGCAACTAGAGTCCTCCAGTGTATTAGAGAGATCATAGAAAAGAAAAAATCTCTAAGCAAGCATAAACGTAATGTACTCTTCAAACCTTTCTGAAGATTTCATTTGAGGTGGATGTAATTATCTATAGAAATTGTTGTAGAAAAAAAAACTTTTGAAAATTTTTATGACTATTTTGAGTTATCATATTAAAAATCAAACAATTTTTTTTAGTCATCACTCTGTAACAAATCTAATCATAAAAATTTATTTATCATAATAGAAATATAAAGAAATTGTCAATATTTTATTTATCATAATAGATATAAAAATTTATTTATCATATCAAATGTTATTTAGACAGATTTTCACCATCATTCATATTTTATTTCTAATCTTATTTGTCACCATAGCTGCACCAACTCATTCACCAGTATATTTTGTTCACATTCCATCTACAAGTGTAAAGCGAGTGATCTGTATGGAATTTGCGATTGACATTTCAATTTGAGACAAAATATGAAATAAATATATCTATGAGCGGGTTGATGTAGATACAATGACATACATTATTAGAGGGAGATGCCTTAATCAGTTACGAGTCAATGTTTGTCAGAACTAACATGCTAAGATATTTAAGGATCCAACTTCGAGCTGAGAGGATGTGGGTTCCAACCAACAAGCGTGAAATCTTCGAGTTTATCACATCCTCATCTATATCACCTTCACTTTGAATAAGAGACCCGAGATATGTAGAACATCCACGCCTTTTAAATGATTTGACCACCCGTAGTTACAACTCTGTCACTAGAGTTACCACTACTAAAATAACAATTCAAGTATTTAGTTCTAGATCTACTCAAACGAAGGACTGTAGACTTAATATCGGTCTCCAAATTTAAGTCTTACCTAAACTCTTTCACAAGTCTTATCCACAAGAAGGATACCACCGACAAAAAGCATACACTAAGGAGCATCCTCCTGGAAATGTCTAGTGAGAACATTCATAAATAAAGCAAAAACCTATGTGATTAAAGCCTATCCCTGATGTAATTAGGGTTGTTAATGATCTGATTTCTAGCCAAACCCGGGTCGCTCAAAATCGGCTCGAAAAACATTCGACAAAATATTTGCTCGTAGCTCGGCCCATTTATTTCGATTTAATCTCGATGTAATCAAAAATTTGAACCAATTTTTTGAGTGATTAACGTTCTTCGAGCTAAATTCACTAAATTCACAGCCATATATTGTTAACGATCTAATTTCGAGCTCAGCTGGGTCAGCTCAAAATCGGTTCGAAAAAAATTTGATCCAAAATTTAGGCTTGCAACTCGACTTGTTTATTTCGATTCAATCCAAAATTGAATCAATCTTCTAGATATTAACAATGTTCGAGCTAAGCTCACAACCCTACATGCAATCCAAGTGAAATAGGAAAATATTGGACAAACCTTCTAGTTGCTAAATTCTAAACCCTAATGGCATTCTTCAAAGCAAATGAAAATAATAATAAAAAAGATGATAACACCTTCGGTCATTTCGGGTAGCAGAGGTGTGGAAGAAGGAGAAAAATGAGAGTTTCCAGTCATTGTAAGTAACGATACCGTCGTTGCGTTGCCAGCTAACTCGTATTTTGACTGTAGCAAGAGGGATTCAAGGACAGGGGACAAACACAATGGTGTTGGGGAGAAGATGAGGGCTTCGGGCAGAGGGTTTCATGGAGAGGCGAGGATTTCAGGTGGAGAAGAGCCACGAGGAAGTTAATGCAAGACCGGGAGGAATGTGAAATCAGGTGGGACAAATAATTTGTTGTGACGACTTATCAATGTCTTTAATTACATCGACTATTGGACGGCCTATCCCGTTGCTTAATAATAAAATGCGTCGGTTAATACCCCACCAGATGGGTTCAAAGACAATCGACACACTATACTCATCGGTTAATATTTACTTATAATTGACGAGTTTGTCCGTTAGTTATAATTAAAAACTGTCAGAAATTAATATACTATTGATAAACGACGGTTTATGTTATAGTTATAATGTCGCAAATAACTAAGATCAACAACAATCGCCGAACTATTGGTAATTACAACAAATTTTCCGACGTGTAAAAAGTCGCCGATTTTCTTTTCGGTTAGCGCTTTTTCCTGTAGTGCAAGCTCAGCCGACCGGGAGGATCTCAACTAGTCGAATTGATCTAGGCAACTCAAAGTCAATTAAGCCTAGCCTACCAAGCTAGAAAGCAGTCAGACAACATGTTTACTCATGTAAAATACTAGAAATACCCTAGTACAACTCCTTTACAACAAGAGAAAAAAATGTAATATAAAGATATTATAACCCATCCTCTATAAATAAGGGAAATATTTATGAATAAGACACGATTGATACGACGGATTACTATTCATTACTATCCGCTCATCTCAATCCATCTCTGTCTCTCCTTACCAACACTCCATTCCCTTGGTGTGACTCACAAACAAATCAAAATTCAACAGTAACATGTTTTAAGATTAATGGTGTTTAAATATGGCATTTAAACAAAAATTTGAGTTGGAACAAAAGTAATTGTAAGAAAGTGACATTATTGGTTTAATGGAAGATACGGACGTTTTGGGTAACGAGGAAAATAGCTTGAAAATTAGAACATAGTGGCTAGGCTTTTGCCAACTGACCATGTTCCACTTTTTGTTAATTTGGAACATAACTTTTGTTAATTTGACCGTTGGCACTTTTTGAATCAAGATGAAGGTGATCCGGCCCATGTAATTGTAGTAGCCTATGCCGGGGACCATTCATAATTAGCTATAGCTGTAGATTTCTTATGGTAAAATGCATTTAAGGTAAATGAAAATTCAAAGGGAAGCATAGTTTAAATGGAGAATATATTTTATGTTGGATGGGTGGTTGAAAATACTAGTAGAATGTTAATTTCTTTTATGTACTTTTGATTTGGAGTTGATGTCTAAGTTTGGTGGAATTTATGTGTGTATTGAGGACGAAGGAATGGCACGAGGTCTAATTCTTGTCTAATTTGGTCGAGGGTTATAAGAGGGTTGTGGTGTGATTTGGAGGCCAGAGTTGAAGAATGAATGATCTTAGATGAGGCATAGATTGTGGAGAAAAATATTATAATAGTTCAGAGCAAGTATTTATACGAGTAACAATTAAAAATAATAGTGTTGAATCCAAAAATAATCTGTGGAGCACACTCGAGGTATAGAGTGTGGGACGAACAAAAGGAATATTAAGAGAGAGAGAGAGAGAGAGAGAGAGAGAGAGAGAGATGTATAGTGCATAATAACACAAGTTCTCATAGTTAAATCCAGTAGTCATTTTTTGAAAACATGACCACATATCTAAAGATTATAGCGGTATCTAGTATTTACATGTTTTTCTCTATTTTAATAAGAATGTTTCTAGTAATTATTGCACATTTTCATATTTGTAGCTGACTCTGAGACCCTTCAATAATCATAATTGAGGTTGACAATGTTTTATATTCATAACTACTTGAAGAGAGATATTTAATGGCTCGTTGTCATTTAATAGCCTGCTAGTGATTCTGTCGGCTGAAAGGTCTTTGGTCGGCTAGAAGGTCTTCAGTCGGCCTTCTCAAGAGTATTTTCAGTTGAGGTCCTTTTGTAGTTAGAATGAAACTAGACATCAGGCAGAGATTGTATCTCGGTGATCTGACAGACATCTCTCTTTTGGATAAGGAGTCTTCATAGAGGATCAAATAAATATTTAATGAGGTGCCCCTTAACCATCTTTGTGGAGAATCTTAGAATCAGTCAGGAAGATGGTGATACATAATCGTCCTTTGGATCTGAGGCATCAAGTTCTTTCTTTCGACTGTGCTTTTGTTCGTGCGGTCCATCGTTTCAATCAAAGGAAATGACACTCGGCATCTCGTCTTTTGTCTATCCCGATACAGTTCTCCATTGAATTTTTTCAATATTCGCGCAATCATACTTTTGAAACAAAGAGTTTAAACAATCATACTTTTGTCTAAATTATTCGTGCAATCATATTAAAATAGTTTAAATATTGTGTCTCTCATGGCTTTGACTATTATATCATATCATAAAACAAAACTTTGGCCTCACGGATTTGCCCAATTTGAATTAACCACGGAAAACTCGGTCGATCGAAGTCAACATTGCCTTAAGATTCGCGCCCATCTAAAAAATTGATCACCCTATTGCTGGCAAAATTTAATTAAGATTATTTTAACCCCAGTTAAATAAAAAAGCATATTGAGAGGGATGAAATTGCTTAATTGGTGTTATGTTTTCAAACCCTCGGTCTTAGATTCGGTCTTAAACAATTAAGCATAATTAAACAGCCTCAAGAAAAGAAGTGATGGGTTAATTACGATAATATATTTCTGATCACGCTTAGTTAATTAATCCATGGCTTTGTCAGGGGCTGTCGGGATCTTAATTAAGAGGTGATTAGTATTCAAATCTGCTTAAGTACGGCGCCTTAATTAATTACTTAGATATGCGACAAGCGGGCGGCTGCCACGACGAAAGTTCTCGAGAATATCAGCATTAAAACAGGAAGAATTGTATTGATGATAAACAACTTATTAAAAGATGGAAAAATAACACATAACATAGAGTTACGTTCGGAGTTCACTGATATGCGAATATGTAGAAGTGACAGAAAAATAAAAAAAAATAATTTTAGCACAGAAGAATATTCCTCCTATTTTATTCCTCATTATTCAGGTGTTATTATGATAATATTCATGTGTTATTGTGTTTTATGAATATTCCTGGTGTTATAATGACACAATAACACATCAATACCGCCAAAATAACACATGAATAACACGAAATAACACAGGAGGAATATTCTCCTGTGTTACCGGGTCGAATCACAGGAAAACACACACGTTTTCTTAAAGTCACATGTCCGCATATCAGTGGATTTCGAACATAGCTTTACGTCAGAGTCCTGATTTGATGTTTTTCCCACAAGGGCATTTAGATATATGACACCCAATTCCTATGTATTTACATATTTAACACCAAAGTTTTATTGTTTATATTTATATCACCCAAATTTTGTATATAATATAAAAAATATCACAATTTTAACTTTTAAATATGAAATAAATTTTTTAATGTGATATATATATATATATATATATATATATATATATATATATATATATATATATATATATATATATATATATATATATATATATNATATATATATATATATATATATATATATATATATATATATATATATATATATATATATATATATATATATATATATATATGTAAAAATTGAAATTTAAGTCTTAGATTAGGCACCTAAGTGCTTAGGAATTGAGTGATATGTATATATATGTAAATCTTCATAAAAAAACATTTAAAAAAATATGCTTGGAAGAGAAATTATGTAACCATTTTTTAAGGAAAATTTTTATTTTCTTATCATGAAGGGCTTCAAAATTAATGAATGTGATTAAAAAATAAAGGCAATATGAATTTTAATTGATAAGTCATATATTATTATGTTTAGTTTTAAGATTCAAAATGATTACATTTAATTAGGATGTATTAAGACATTTATTTATCTTAAAATCATTCAATTTATTTTAAGATGGGTGAAATATAGGAGAAGTTAGTCTAAATTTATAATATCACCTTATTAAACTTGAACAATTGTTAGTTGGGTATGATTTAGAGAAGTTAGCCTCAAGGTCCCCTAAATATATTTTAAAACAAATACTAGTATTGGTATTTGGTTTTTCTTGAGAAAAGTTCTCTTTTTGGACTATAAATTTAGTATATGAGAGACTAAGGGAGACTTTGGGGTGAAGGTGCGTCGGCAGTGTGATACCACACTGTAAGTTTTCATGTTTGGCAAAATAGTGTTTTGTCTCGTTCTCAAAAGAGCTGCAGCTGAAAGTTGCACTTTTCCATCAGATATTGCTACATACGGTGGCTGCTAGCGGTCATATTTTTTGCGAAGTAAAAAATTTTTGTAATGACAACCGTAGTTTTTTGAACTATAACTACTTCTTCAGCAGCTTTACATCTGCTTCTTTAAACAGCTGCAGCTGCCTCAAATAGATCCAAAATTGTAATATTTATAGACCTGAAATTAATAGTATTATGTTTCATAATTAAATGGTTTAAATCCATCAAAGAAAGGAGGATCTCAAGTGTTGCCTTTCAATTCATGAATTCTTATAGTATATGGGTGCACTTTATTTCTTAAGGTCAGCATTTTGAAAAGCATTCTCTTTGATTATATCTATTTGTAAGGGTTGACATTTTATTTTATTCCCCATAGGTTCCACAAAACTCATCCAATCAAACACAAATGTTAGCATAATATTTTTTTTTAAGAAAAGATCCAAAATAAATACTTAAACTTTACGAAATATATAGATAGGTACATATTGAAGGAAGTTCTCCACGGTCTAAAGGGCATCCAAGTCATGGACATGATGGGGGCTGGTAGCAACCACTGCTGGAGATTACCCATGTCTTCCTTTGATCAATTATACAGATAATGAACAACAAAATACTTTGCTATATTTTGATCAATTATAGAGATAATGAGCAACAAAGTATCTGAAGGTTCTCATTACATTAAACCCAAAACATTACTTTTATGGTTGACTCAATAGTACATGACTTTTATAGCTTCAATCTTTTGCATTCATAGTTTTTAATACATTCACGGCATAAGATAAGTAAATACGAACAAAATAATAGCAATAGTTAAAACATGGGAGGTTTTCAGAATTTTAATGAGATATTTTAATTCTTAATCTCTTTTTGTTGATTCTTCGTAATTTCTCTTAACTAAATCATCAAATTATTTTATGTTGACGTTTTCTTTATCAAAAGTTGCATCATCCCTTTCATTAATCCATTTGAAGTAGTAACAATCGCGTTCAGTCTGGTTTCTTGGACATTTGTAAAATTTTCTTATGATATTACCACCTTTAAGAGTAGTAAAAGCCGCACATTACAACTTGTAGTAACTAAATCCTTTGAAAAACTGGTTGTCCTTTAATGTTAATGATTACATTGAACTCATTGTTCACAATGTGATACCTGCATACATTTTAGAAAAGCATGCCTAAATTAGGAGAAATATTTGCATATGTAAAGTTACAGGAAGGGCATTAGTGGTTATATCTACGTTATAACTCTTGTAACCTCTCTGTAATCTATCTATAACTAGTAAGTTCCGCGTTTCTGTTTTCATATATTTATACGTTGCAAGATAGTTATATGTAGGTTACAAGGGGTATAGCGCGGATATAACCCCCAATACCCTCCCTGTAACCCACCTGATGCACGCAGTGCTGCGTACATCTTACACAAGCAAATATTTCTTTTAAATTAGATATTTAAGACAACTTAACAAATTAAAAAGAAGACAGGTTGTCAGCACAGTTACGAAGTGCTCCTTCGTTGATTTCACAAGTTTCGAGTTCTTCCACCGTAAATAAAGATGTTTGGGTGCATCCTATATAAAAACACCAATGAACTAATGAAATTAATAATGAGTGGTATTTCTACATCACAAAACATAAGAAAATACAACTATAAAACAATGAGGAATCTACTTCAGCTCATTATCATGATAGAAATTACAGTAAAATATTGAAATAATTTAGTTAACGATATTTTCACAGGTCATTCAATAATCTAAAGACAATATAAAATTTAATAATTATATAGGCTTTTAAAGATTAGAAATATAAATAGAGACTATTAAGAGAGTGTATGGAAATCACTCCTAAAATAAATATATTTTAAAATTAATTAATTAATCAAATGTACATTACATTTAGGTCTGTCAAAACGGCTCATTGTTTGCGAACAACTCGTGTTCGGCTCGTTAAGAAGCTCGCGTTCGATTCGTTCGTTAAGTTAACGAGCCGAACTCGAACACTTTTTTTGTGCTTGATATATAAATGAGTTGAACACGAACGAAGATTTGTTTGTTCATATTCGACTCATTTTGGCTTGAAATACTACTCACAATTATATATATATATATATATATATATATATATATATATATATATATATATATATATATATATATATATATATATATATATATATAT
>NEWO01000006.1:511354-538192 GCA_003013225.1 Phalaenopsis aphrodite
AACAATGATATTTTTTAACGAGCTCAACACAAGCCGAGCCTAGACTCGTTTATGTACATTAATTTTAAAATAATTCAATAATAAAAAATGAGATATTACATACATACCATTCAAAACATTAATATTTACAAATTAGACGTGTCACAATCAAACTATTAAGAGTTTGAAAAAAAAGAATAATTTGAGGTGGGCCATGTATTTTTTATATTAGAGTGAGAAGTTGAAGTATGGTTGAAAGAGGGTGGTTAATTTGTAAATAACAAGTTTAGAATGGTCTCCATGTAAATTGCCCTTTGTCAAATTTGGCAACACCCATCTCCCTCCGTGCCAACCCACGCCCAACTCGTGCACCCCTGCAAAGCACCCAGCCTGCTGCAACCTGACCGTTGGACGATTCACTCTTTCTCCCCTCTCATCGGCTGCCATATCGCCATATAATGCAACTTTATTCCACGTGGAGTAAGCATCTATCGATTGCATTCAATTCCTTCGGACGAAACCTGTAGCAGATCATCCCAGTCTCTCTCAATCAATTAATGCAACCCCTATCTACGATCGAATCAGAAGAAAAATTGTCGATGAAGCAATCGATGATGGAAGCCGTTTTCCTGCTTCAGGAAATTGACCTCCTGGAATTGATATCGGAGATTGGATCTGATCTGAAAGCCAAAGAGCGGAACGGGTAAGAAATTCTCTTTGATTGGAGGTTATATAAATTCCCTGTTAGTTCAAGTGCTTCATTGATTTACTGATTCGAAGAAATTTTAAATGATCTCATTAAACTTCAGTATAAGATCCAATCCAAAGGATATGGAGATCCTTCGAATAATCTAAAGCAAACGGGTGCAGTTTTCCTTTTCCTGATCGGTGATATGATTCACTTTTACAAATTCACCCTTGATACTTTCTTCTCCAAGTCTGTCTAGAATTCTGGATGGTTGCCTAATTCTTTCTGAATGCCAGGCCTGGTGTTCCTTCCTTTTCCAGCATCGACCCGACTTTTGAGATTTTTATTTTTGGAACTTGTGGGTTGCCCACAGTGCTCTCAGAAACGTGAGGGAGTGTTTTTTTTTCTTTTTTTTTTCCACTAATAACTATGACCCTAGTTCTTAAATGCTATGGTAATTGTTTTTGGCTGTTTGCTGGTTGTAGTTAGCACGTCGTGTTCTTCCAATAAAAGGTGTCAATGGGGCCGCTATGATACTATAAATTCTACCTTTGTACCTTTATTAAATGCTTTCTGCTTCAATATAACTGAGGTCACCAACTGCTTTTTGTGAATTTTTTAAGTCGTTAATCGTCTCCTCCCTTCGAGGTTTTGACTTGAGACTCATTTTGACATCGCCCCAAATCGAAGATAACTTTGAGTAATTCCACAGCTTCGTCCGTTTCGTCTTAATTGTTCTTCTTGCTTTTTCTAGGGTTTTCGTATTCCTGCTAGGGTTTAAAAGGGGGGTGGGAAAGGTATAGATCCAAGCCTACGATTTTCGGTAAAGGGTTTCTTGTTAGGATATGGCCCTAGTCTGTTAGCTTTGTTCATTATTTAAATATGTTGGGATTACTATTTTATTCTGTGGTATTTTAATATGTGGGGTTTCTTTAGTGCCTAGGATTTTTTTGCTGGCTGTCTTCTTCTTTTTCGAAGTTCACCAAGCGGACAGGAGCAGCCCCTGTTTCGTGGTAGTTGGAAGGAGACCGGGAGAAGTCTTCTGTGATCCATACGTGACTACTGCAAGCGGTTTAGTGATTTTCTTTTTCTTTTTTTTTTATTTCAGCTAATATTCTGCTTCATTTTCAGCCCTGAGATAGCTTGTGATTGCTTTGATTTTCAGCAGGTTTTTAAACTTTTAATTCTGAAAGAGTTGTGAAAATTATAGTGTTGCTAGAGACTAAATGGATCAGTTCTTAGCATGCATTTATTTGAAAATTATAGTGTTGCTAGAGACTAAATGGATCCTGCTTTGGAGAGATGGATACTGAACATGGAAGGGGTTGACTTGTGCCGTGCCATGAATTTTTTTTTTTTTTGTATCGTACTATAATACTAGGTTTCGGTAACTTCCTAGCTCATAAAAAGCCTGTTTGTTTTAGGTGACGTGGCCATTGATAAAAGGATAAATCCTTCTTGCATCCTGAAGATGAACCGACCTCTATTTCATGTCTATTAAATCTTCTCCAGTTTAATACACAGATTAACTCAACTTCTTAGATGTATATATTTGAGACTTTGCTTAGAAACCATAATATAACTTCGCATAGATGTTACTATACATTGTCTATTCATAAGATTTTTCTTGTTCTTGTTGAGTTGCCAATGGCAGATAGTTTCTTTTTCTAACATTTCCCTTTGTATGTGCATTTTCATGTATCATTCATGTTTTCCCAGAAAATGGTTGTCTTGCTTGCAATATCATTGTGCTGCCTCATTATTAGTTATTTTAGTATTGTGAACCAACTCATTAACTGTGTTTTGCTTTTGATTTTACACTTTAACTAAGCTCCAAAAGTTATTGCCCAGCCTTGTGGCATATGTGTTTTAGGGCTTCTCTTTGAAATCACACGTGTTCACACATTTATGCTAAATTTTTTCTTTTATTTATTGGCTTATGTAATTGAATTTGAATTTGAATTTGAATTTATTCGATTAGCATTTGAATTTATATTTTGTTCCGAATTTATACTGCTGTTGTTTTATATTGACCTCAGAAATGTTTTGGTGCTGATTTTTAAATTTTTTTTGTTGGATTGCAGGTGACACTTTTAAGCTTCATTTGTGGGTCCAAGGACTGCCATGCGTTAAAGCGTTGTAACATTATGAAACTTGGTAAAATTTAACCTTTTTAACAGTAATAATTCATTTTGCTTTTCTGTTTTGTCTAGACATTTGAATGACTCGTAGTAGTTAGTAGAGTGACCATTCTTATGCAATTGGTAACTAAGGGTTGTTTGGCATTATTGTTTGTTTTTATTTTTTATTTGTGATTTTAGTTTTTTCTAATTATTTCTTTAATATTCTAACATTAAATGAAAACATGTTTTCTATTCCTTTTTATTATCTGTAAAACAAAAAAATTAATGTCATTGACCTTGGCCATCCCATTCACATTATTCTTCCACGTATCCTGTTGCACACACCAACATATGTTGCATCTGAGGTGATACCTACAATTTCAACAAAACAACAATCAATAATTGTTGAGAAGAATTCTGAAGGCAAAGAACAACAAAAGGAATATTATTAATTTAAAGTAAGCACAATAATGCACACTGTAAGACACCACCTAGGTTGTCAACTCCAACATACAACTGCAAAGAAGACGAACAGGTAGCCCAACCTTCTCAAAAAAAGAAATTCACAATTCTAAAGTCAAAATCTTCCCCTATACACAAAACAACCCCTATTTATAAGCACTCAAAGCCCCCTTATTACAACTTTGTCATTCAAATAGAAAACACATAAAAACTGAACCATAGCATAATCTTGATAGCACTAACATTGACACTCACCCATCATTCTCCCGGTGTTGGAGAAGATTTGGCTTGCGTCTTCAAATCCAAATCGGAGACATTGAAAATAGAGTCGTTCT
The DNA here is from genome assembly GCA_003013225.1 of Phalaenopsis aphrodite. Classification (NCBI taxonomy): domain Eukaryota; kingdom Viridiplantae; phylum Streptophyta; class Magnoliopsida; order Asparagales; family Orchidaceae; genus Phalaenopsis; species Phalaenopsis aphrodite. The sequence continues at coordinate 514,942 of NEWO01000006.1, forward strand.
AATCCATGTCAGTATGGACGATCCGAACATCTGTCCTAGCTAATACATTCATTGGATCAACACTATTCTGGAAATTTGCAAGGTTCTCCGCCATTCATGATTCATCCCTCCACATTTAATTTTCACCTGCTTACCATTTGATCTTGGTGCAGCCTGAAACACCTGGGCTTCAGCTCCTTGACAAGCAACAGTAAAAACCAATATCTCTCCATGCATTTCCATACATGATCACATCCTATGATCACCACCAAATCCCTCTCTGAAGTCTGAAGTGCAGATCCTCCCTAGGCTTAAGGTGAAGTGGTTCTTTAACATGTCCAATATGGCTCATTGCATCAACATTACCACCTCCAATCTCTGCAAGAAGTGATTGGATGTCTACTCAAAATTGAGTGTTGTTGGTATAGACATGTCTATACCATGTCCTCCAAAACCACCAGAAGTAGATGTTTTAGATTCGACTTATGTTGAGGAAGGCAGAGGTAGACAAAAAAAGGCTTAGCCATATTGTATAAAATTGATTTTAATTTTTTAAAATTAAATGAAAATATGACACCCCATAGGATACAAAGGAGAAAAGGGTTTCTTTTACCCACCCCACTTAGTGGGATAAAGGCTTGTTGTTGTTGTTGCTGTTGTGAGTTCTTATAAGAGGGTTTACTTTTTAATATTATAATTTAGACCGGTTATTTAATATGGCTCTAGTGTTGAGCAAGAGATGGTTGTGATTTTAGAGCGCGCGCGCTCTAGAGTGTGGGGGCGGAAGTTTGGGCTGCAATTACTATTTGGGTTTCGATTAGGAGAAAGGATGTGATTGCAAGCTCTATGACTGTTAGTGGGTAAGTCTAGTATTTTTATTTTTGTAAGTTTTATCTTATTTTCTTGTAACTTTTTAAATTTTTTCTTGAAAAGAGGTCTTTAATTTGACTCCTAACATGACAATTCTAAGTGGAAGTTGTTTATTTTACCTCTATGGGAAATCAAAGACCAATGAATAGATTTATTATAAATTTTATATAAATATAAGAATAGTAATTCAAGCAATTCCTTCTCTAGCCTTGAAAAAAGATCTTAATAGAGTATATTTTGGCATTGCAAAATGTTTATAATAATAGAATTTCAGTCAAGGTGGTAAGGAATCCTTCATGGATTAAGATGCTTTAATTTGTTAAGAATTATAGATGAAGTTTAGATCTTACTAGCCTATGAGCTTCAAATATGAATAACAGAGTAAGGACAACAACAAAGATGGTTGATGGAATGAAGCAGGCATAGGCTGAGATTTGCTTTATTTTTTTTTATTTTGCATTTAGTGGTTCATTATGATGAACTAAGTTAAGCTCTTAAGGTTTTATGGCATTTTTATGAATTTTCTTTTGTTTTATATATTTTTATTTGTGGCTTATTCTTTGCCGCATTAGGTCATAATATCTCAGTTATTGATTTCATCTTTTAAACATTATTGTTGACTTACTATCATAATAGAGTTTCACAGGCTCTTCCCACTTAATCATTAGATCTCGAAGTAGAAATTTGACCCTAATAGTTCACATTTGCCTTATGCTATTTTTCTAAATGTTGCTTTTGAACTAGACCTTACCGCAACATTTTTTTTTACTCTTCTACTTGTGCTAAGATTACCTCCAAGAAATGTGGAGATCTGAATCTTCTATTAATGAGCAAAATACGTAATTTACATTTGTACAGGCTTCAAGTACCAATTTTACTTCGATTGAATAAAACTTTCCTTCTATGATTAGATTTTAAGTTGCGAGGAATTAAGTAGTCATATTGCAGGTGGAGTTCCCTTGGATCAATGCATGAAGTTACTTACCACACATCATAATTTGCATTGGGCCTTGTATGTTCGTGATGATTAAGTTTTCCAATTATCTCTAGTGCATTTTATTATCCACAACGAGCGCTTCTTTTGCACCTTACAATTTATGATTCAAGTTAATTGGTGTATGCACAAGTCACTAGTCAACTTTCTTTTTTCTTTTGTAGGTCAATGACATTAATAGACACAATTTTTGGGCAGGTGGATGGTAAAACTTATACTGCTTTTAGTAGATGAGTATCTCATAAAGATACACTTGATTGCTTTGACGTTTAGTTTCCTTTTATTGTTTTTATGAAAATGAACAAAAGCAGTACAATCAAAATTTGTTATTTGTGTAGCTCTGATTGGAATAAAACTCGGAGAATACTTAATTGGTGATTTGAACTCCAAAAGTTTAGTAGCCCATTTTTTTCTTATATGTTTAACTATAAGATGGACCTCTCTCCAATATTTTTTGGAATATTTTTTGAAATAATAATGCTACAGTTTTGGCCAGTAATTGACCAATTTTCCTTTATATAACCATGTTGTTAAATATTATAAATACATGAAGAATTATGAATTATTCCCCTTTGAAATTTTGGAGACAACTTAATTGAAGATTCTAATCATTTTTTTAAGTTCAATCTCAATTTTTTTTTATCACATTCTACAAACTAAGAAGGACAATACTCATATTTGATTTGGATTTAAATAAAAAAATATAGGATAACCAACTAGTGCATGCTACATTATGTAAAGTTGGAGAACAATGCTCATGTTTGCTTTACTTCCAAGTTGAAAAATTTAATGCGATCGTTTTTGAAAGATACTAACCGTACTGGTGCCTGTTATGTTAGGATTAGTTGAGGGACTCAAAATGTCACTTTGCATCAAATAAAGAAATTTTTTTTTTTAATTTACTACTGGTTATAAAAGACACATTTATGTTTTGCAAATTCAGAGATATCAGAATGAATTTATGTGAACTCCTTTAAAAAGAGAAGGAAATATAATTTTTAAGATTTCAAATGAAGGATAACAAGATGGCCATAAAGCCAGGTTATGTCTTTGTTTATGGAGAAAATGAATGGCAAAGGTTGGTCATTTTATCACTCTTTGAAATACTTGATGTTTCAAGAATGTAGAGGTTTTTTTTTTCTTGGCCGGCCAGTCCAATTTTCTTTCCTAATCTTGAAATACACAATAAGTAAAAAAAAATACTTTATAGTTTAGATTTTGTATGAATGGACACCTGGGTGGTAAAAAGCTTAGGAACATGAGATTATTTAATTAAAACTGACAATGGACCAATTTGGATGACTTTTAAGCATCAATGCTCTGGAAAGAAGAGTTGACGCTTCTCCGTAGATGGCACGTGCAAATTAAACATAGCAATCATCATCAGGAATTGCAGGAGTAGTTGGTGCAAACGCCCATCTTTATATAAGCTTATTTGAACAAGACAAAAGCTAAGGAAGAGGGTGATTTTGATTGGACTTAATGGAACAAGCTAAAATTATATTAAACCAAGGGAGAGAAATCCCTTCTTCTCAAGAAGGATCTATTATCCCTTGATTTATTTCTTTCTCGCCTCGCCTTTGTTTGAATTAGTAATTCCTGTTAGTCTCCTCCTCCCGTTTTTATCGTTTCTTAATATCATAGTTTTGGCTGACAATATATTCTCTGATGTTTTCATTGACATATGTTGGGTGCAAGGAAAAGAACACCTAGCGAGCAGAATGAGAGAAAAAACTCTTAGTTCAATATGTAGGAGTTTTTCAATTTGGAGAGGGTGAGCAGCAGTTGAGTTCTTTTCCCAAGGATAATTCAATGGGCTAAACCTGAAGCTTGAAAACCAGTCATCTATTTTGTTTAGGGTTCAAGGTTTTGCATATGCACTGTGTCCGTGTTTCGATTTGTGAAACAAAAAAAAAAGGAAAAAAAAAAGAAAAAAAAAGAAACCAATCTTCTATTTTGTTCATTCACTAAAACTTACAATATTAGGCTAGATCTTGGAGGATTGTGAGAAATTATCTATTTTCGGTAATAGGAGGTAAAATAAAATCAATTAAGTTGGAATAAATGATCAAATGGTTGAATAAAATTCTATTTCTTTAATTCTTCTTAGTACCATTGAATTTTGTTATTTGAACGCCTTGCCAGCCTCAATAAGTTTTGAGAGATGATTCATCTTATATTTGCATAAAGCTTAGATTTTTCAATTACTGATACACAATCTTGTTCTTTATTTAGTGATTAGTTTTTCCAATGGGATTACCATGTTTGATTCTATTCTGACCCGTCCCGGAGCTTGGAGTTAATCATGGCGTCAACAGATGATCAGATAGTGAGAACTAAAATTTTCATCTTTATTTTTTTATAACTAACTATTAACACATGAAAGAAACGCTAATCAAATTAAATTAAAATAATTAATTTAAATTTAACTCTTTGCGGGTTATCCTAATTTCTATAAATATGGTCTTTTTTATCATTCATTTTTTAATCAATTAAATTAATCTGAAAAGTTAGTTTAAAAATAATCGTGAGCTAAACAAACCATTGAATACTCGTACTCTTAAATTATAGTAATATAAAAAAAAGCAATATACATGTTAATTTTTTTAATAAATCAATATAAGTATTTGAGATTACTATTTAATGAATGTTATATCAACAACATACCATTATTATTTTATATATGTACAACCGTCACAGAAACACTGTCTAAATAAATTATACCACTTAAAGTACTTCAATATCAATATTTTTTCCATTTACGTACTGGCGGTTGACTCAATTATAGTCAATCCTACGCATACAAGAATCTAATAAAAGTATCAATTTCTAATAATATATATTTATTTCTCATTTGCATGGCAGTCAATATACTTATAAGTCAATCAATATTGATGATAATTTAATTAAGGTTGTGCACACATATTATTTCTACAATAGGAACAAAAAATTACTAGTCATTTCAAAATAAGTAATGATAGTACTAGTAAATGCATTTGGTCAAATTATCATAGTATAAGAACATGAGTACTTTTATTGAGCGAAAGTAACCTTTGGTTTCACTTCTCCTTGCTTCACCTCACCCCCTTCTACTTCTCGACAAATGGATTTCTCTCCCTCCTTTGACTGCCCATCTCCTCACTTTCTTTCCTTCGATTTCCTTGTTTCCTCTTCTCCAATTAATAAAAACGGGTCATTGTAGATTCATGCCTTTTTTCTTAAGTTGTGTGTCAATCGTTGTTGGACTCAGTAATTATACTTAGATTTCTTATGGAATTTAAGAATTTGGTGACTTTTAAGTTATTGTTTTAAATGAATAAAGTGTTAATTCTAATTTTCCTCATAAGGGGTTGATCTTTGTCTAAATTATTAGTTTGGAAACTATGAACTGTGATCTTTTGTGTGCTTCTTTGTGCATCTTATTTTAATTTTTCATCAGCGAACCATAGTAAACTTTTAGAGATATTGGTACATTGTTGTGCTTTTTGATTTGTGTCAACGTGTCTGTGCCTTTGGATAGTTTTGGTATTTGGATAGGCTAATTTTCTAGTGCTGTTGGATGGGTATTGTGTATGCACTTGTTTTGCTAAAATACTGTGCGTACACAGCATAATTTTGATAGGAAGGCAAATTACTTCAGTGCGCAATTATAAAGTATTCGCATTATTAAATCTCATAGTTTTTTTTTTTTTTAATACTAGATCTCATAGTTGCTTTAGATCTAAGGCACATTGTGTGTGTTCATGTGTTTTCTAAATAATTTTATGCAGGCTACTAGGGCAAAGTTAGGTAATGCACGCAGACTTGATCTGTAAAGTCCTTGCAGCATTATGTTTAAAAAAATCCATATTTGTTTTAGAACTTTGGCACTTTTGTAGATGATAATGTTAGTTATGAAATTAATTTTTTTCAGGCAGTAAACGTGAGGAAAAATGGTCATGCATCACACCTGAATTCTTAATAGTTCTATGATCATACTATTATAATTTTAGTCATGTTTATTTGAGTTCTTAATATAGAATATTTTCTCAGCTCACAGGTGCCAAGTGTTTGCTTGAAATATTTTTTTTTCAATAATAAATGAATCTACAAAGCTACTTGGGCCATTGTTAAAAACACCTTATTCGACAAGCATCAGGTTTTGTTAAATGTGAAAATGCGTAATATTTCTTCTATTGAAATGATAGCAAATCAGATTGATCACTTTAAAGTCACTTGTTCGGCCATGTCTATTGGCTCTTTCTGTGCTGTCAGTGCAAATAATTTAGGATTTTGCCCTCTAACATTATATCTGCTTGCAAAATAATGCATATAAGACAGCTTAGTGCCATTGTGGAAAACATCATATAAACATGATTTGGGATAGCCCATGAGTTTCCACTGCAAATGAATCTAATAATTGGAACTTGATAATGATTCAATTTGGCATCCTGCATCATACAGCATCTTCAGACTATTTTGGTTACTGTCATTGCAGCAATTTATAATTTGCATAGCCTTCTCTTGTTAAAAATATTTGTAAAAAATGTTCTTCCATCACGATGCTTTTAGAACTTGTTTATTTTAGGTTTTTCTTTAATATTCTTTTGCACACTTCTCTCATAAGTCTCTCATCTAACTTCACATACCATATTTCTATCTGCATGTTTCCTACTAGTAACTTGGAAGTGAAAGCAGCTTTTCACAAGTTTAATTGTGTGATTGTTAGAACATCAGTATACAATATGCCATTACACTTCTTGCTTTCCGTTAATTTATTCTTTAATATTAATGCACCTATTTGATATGATGGAATTCAAGATAGAAATTTGTTTTACTTTTTAGTCAATTATATTCTTAAGCTTAAAACACTCTATTGAATCTATTCTTAATTTACAGATGCAGAGCCTCCATATGACAGCAGTGACCATGCCTCAAAAATGACTTCTGATTATAACAAGCAGTTCACATCTGATATCCCAAAATTAGATGATCGGGGTGGAAAAATAGAGCAAGATGTTATGTTAGATGCTATAGAGGGAAAAGTTTGCAAATCTATAGATCTATCTCAAACTTGTGATGGCTTAAATGTGTATCATTTGTCTGGCAAGTCTGGCCCTACTAATAATTTCAATAATGAGAGCGACAGCAGAGCTGCTCCATGTCCTTATGCTACTTCTGAAACCGGCTTGAATGTCCAAGAAGATATGTTTTATATGGACAAAACTGTTACTGATATTGAACAACCACATATGGCAGCATCTACCAAAGCTGCTCCCACTATCAAGGACATTTGTATTGATGAAGGCGTGCAAATGTTTGAGAAAAAATTTTCTTGCTGGAACTTTCCTCGAGTGAATGGCAATAGTGCACTTATGGAGGAAACAAGAACAAAAGTAAACTCCGAAGATTTGAAGCCCATATCAACTAATGAAGGGCTTGGTTCTTTGGAGAAAATTGTGGAAAGAAATGTTGGAGATAAAGAAACCCTTTTAGTTGCTGAATATCCAGTTAAACAATGTCATTGTAGCAGTTCAGTTAGTGAGAAGAAATTATTTGATACAACAGAAACCACTTCAACCCTACCTTATGAAGAGGTCATTGACCAGAGATCACACATTTTAGAAGATATTAACACCAATTTTCCTCGAGTGGATTCATCTAGCCATAATGATGGCACTTCTGAGAAGCAAGATCCGGGGCAAAAACTTGATCAGGTAAGGAGGGAAATTGGTGCTCTTAATTCATTGGTTTCTTTAATACTCTTCCTGAGCATTAATGTGGAAAAAAATGATGTTCTATAAAATAGCACTGCACAAGTTCAAGTAGACTGCTTTCTCAGGATGTATAGGAAACACCATTCAACTTATGTTTCTTTGATTAATAATACATCTGTTGTTTTTGTTGGCATAAATTCAACCCTACTTATAGTTTCTGTATGCATGCACATGCTCTGCATTTGTATAAATTTTCCTCCATTAAACTTCCGTCTTTATGTTTGTGATCATAGGTCTCAGAAGAAGAGGAAGATTTGACAACCATGGCTGCTTCCTCTCCTGATAAAGCTAAAGAAAGCAAGCCAATTGTAGGAACAGTTTCTGGCGACAAGGATCTATTTGAAGAACAGAAAACATCGCAATTTGTTGTTATTTCTAATGAAACCAAATCAAATAGAATTGATAATACCAGTGGGACTTCTGATGATCCCAAAATTGATGCTGTGACTCACACTTCTGATTTGGGAGCTGGAGACCCATCTATCGTGGGCAACGAGAACAGAGTTGTAAACAACCAGCAGGGCCCCCAGTCTCAAAATTATGTTGAAAATGAAGATCCAGTAAGCGATGGCACAACCTCAGCTCGAAGTTCATTTTCTCAACTTGCTCATGGCGACTTGAATCCGCTCGGACCTGCTAATTTTTCTTGCTCAATAACGGCTAGTCATACTCAGCAGTCTGGGAACATATCCCTTCGGTCTGAGAGCAGCACAACCAGTGGCCAGTCCTTTGCCTTTCCAGTGTAAGTAATCTTCTGCTGGGTTGTTTCTGAATACATTATGTTTCAAATGGCAAAATGGTTTTCTGAAGAGTATTCCATATGCGAAAACTAAAAGGAAACATATTTGTGAATAATATTTTTTGATTGCGTGTAATTCTGCGGTTAATTGCATATTTTTCACTGCCTCTGTAATTGAATTTTCTATTCTTATTTCATTCCAATTTGATATTCTGCAACTTATTATGGAATTGCAGACTCCAACCTGAGTGGAGCAGTAGCCCTGTAAGAATGGCGAAAGCTGACCGCAGACATTTGAGAAAGCACCGATGGAGAACGGCTCTTACATGCTGTAAATTCTGATTGCAGATTCTGTCTTCATTATTTAAGCAAGTTGGTCAAATTTTCATTAGTATTAAGTGATTTGGAAGAAAATTTTATGTTTTTTTTTCTTTTTTTTTTGTCTCGTCTCTATATTTAGCTTAAGCAGCTGGTGGCTGTGCCATTGAAATATAGTATTGTTTGTGTAGAATAATCGGTTTCCTGGTTGTATACTTATTGGTTTGGGAGAGGAAGAAGGTGCTTATTTTAAGTGCATGTTCTGACTTTGATTTTTTAAATTATTTATTATTATTATTATTATTTTAAGTTTACCGTGCTGCTTTGAATTGCTATGAATGACAGTATAAATCCATATATTTTATATGAACCCATATTGAAGGGGAGAATTATTGTGAATCATGCTATCTTCAAATTTTTTTTGGCCTTCAACGAGCTTATTTTTTTTCACTATTCTTTATGCTAAGTTCTCATTTAGCAGTGATTCTTAAAGCCATGTAATTCAACAAAATTTCAGCACACTTTTTTTTTGGTCCTATTACATACAAAAGTGATGTCTTGAAGACAATGGAACAAAGTCATGTATTGTTAGAAGTATACTACTTATTCCATAGGTTTTTATGAGCCTTTTTCTCATATGTTTCATGGCGCATTCTAATGCTGAACTTTCATGTTTAGACAACATATGTTTTTTGGTTATAGAGAAATTGTTCTCTTAATAATACTATAATTTGATCTCATAATGCTCCCTTATGAATCTATTGACACAAGTATAGAACATATTTATCATTTAAAATAAGGGATGAAAATATATATTATTTCTGATATTATGATATTTTAATATCATATCTGGCATGTATTTTATCGGATATTCTCAACATAAACATTTAGAAAAACGTCTATTTATATCAAAAAATTTAAATAGCATTTTATCAATTAAATTATAATAATAACAATAATAGTAATAATATAATAACAATAATAAGAATAATTTAATTTAATTGGCATGGTATAATTTGTTCAAATATATATATATATATATAATTTTCTCAGTTCTATTGCAAATATTCCTATCATAGAAGGAAAATTACCATTAAATTGGCTCTAAAAAGATGATTTTTTTTCCAAGAAAGTTGTTCTTAAATTGTTATAATAATATCACTAAAGTAAATGCCCCAATATGGAAATTTAACTAGATAGATATGTTAATATAGATAAAATTTGTGTGGTACATAAATGAATGTAATTTTTCTTTCATCTCATCAATCACAACAAGTGCCAAGTTTGGATGGGATCAAATTTAGCAAGTATCCTCAATTACCCGGCTCCGATTAAAAATTGACTTCACTTGAAAGAAGATGCTTAATGGAGAGTTTGCTTTCTAATTGATTGGAGGCTTGAAGCCAAGTGTTTTTATAACATATAACATAAGTGTGTATGACATGCATTTATGATATTTTATTTTTGACTTATTTTGTCATATCACATTCAATTCACATATATAACAACCAATTCAATTCAAATTTCATAAAAACGAGTAAAATGACAAATTTAACCAAACTCATATTTTGAATTGTCAAAACATTATTGTCTTCATAATTAAATGGAAATTTTATTAAGCAGTATTTGAACCAACTACAGCAAAGAGAAAAATGAGATCTAATATCTATAGAAGAATTTGAAGCAATTCCACTGTCAACCAAACAAAAAAGAAATAAATAAACAAAAATATGAAGCCGCATAAGAGAGCCTCAATTCCAACAGTAGAGAACTTGAGATGACCAAAATTCTGCTTACTCAAACCATCCATGGAAGACAAGGAAGGATTCATTTCCAGTGTCAGAGAACGGCATGAGCCTTTCCATAGTACCTGTTGATGTATGGTACCTGAAACAATAACAACAACATAAATTGCGTCATTAAATGACAAACACATGAAAATGTGCAATAAATAATAAATAACATAAAAAAAATGGCATTTACATTCGTACCAGCAACTTCCTAGATATTTATATATGTAAAATCTAAATTTTACTTTTTATACTTATTCCACCTAAATCTTTGATATTGCATCAAACATATCATCATTTTGACTTTTAAAAAGTGAAATGTATTATTTCATGCACAAGTAAGGTGGGGCATGCATGTAAAAACTAAAATTTAGGTGTTAGATGTATAAATACATAAAAATTAAGTGTTATAAGTAAACCTTCCTACAAAAATAAGGTCAGGTTTAATTGGTAATGTTTTATAACAATTGTATTGATTTGTATGATGCAGTGTTCAGTTCAGTATGAATTTAAAAAATATTATATAATCTTTACATCTGTTAACGATGATTCTAACCGTCATTTTGGTCATTAAGAAGGCTGGCATTCCATCAAAATAAGAGCAAAATGGTTGAACCTCAAACAAGGCCGAAGATAAGAGAGGATTAAGAGAAAGGAAGTCAAAGTAGAGAATCTTAAATAAATATTATTGTTTGAATCCTTTATCCCTTATTTAAGAAGTGAGAACCAAGATATATGATATAAGATGAGCTATATGATAAGATGCAAAAAAGTACATATATAGACATGGTGTAGTTGGTTCTGCAGCAGAAAATTTTGACTGGCATGTGTCCGCTTGGAACTTCAAGAGAGTAATGCACACAAGTACTTCTAATGAGAACCCTTAATGGCTGACAAGTACTCTTGATCAAGTAGACTTAGCTAGCAAGTCACATCTTAAATTATTTGGGGCGAGTTCAATAGCTTAGTATTGAGGATTGATTAAGGTTTATCTTTTTGAGGGAGACTTGATAAGGCTGGAGCAAATGCTGTGAATTTTGGAAAGAGGAGGCAAAGCCTATTGTAAATCAAGAGAAGAGAGAAGAAGTGGAGAAGAGGGAGCATGAGAAGAAGGGAGCTGGTGGCATTGGTTTGTCTTTATAAGAGAGGCAAGCTAAAGCAAATGAAACAGATAACAGGTGATGTAGAAATCGAGCAATTGGGAGGAGCTGAGCAGAGGATGGAGAAAATTGTGCAGGCTACAAGCAAGTTCAAGATGGAGCAAAGACCAGCAGCAATTTAGACATGCTCAGGAGAGGGGAGTCATGAAATGTGTGGGCTCGAGCAAGTGGTTGAGCAGAAGCTTAAGTGTTGAACCGAGCACATGTGAAGATGCTAGTTCGTGTGATGATGAGGGAGACGATGCAAGTGCGGGTGAGCAGGAGGCCAGAGCCGATGAGCAAACTCGCGCAAGCAAGGCTACGTATAAGTAACGCGCGAGCAGGAGCTGAAACAGAGGGCCATCGCAATGTAAGGTTCTCAGGTTGATCGTGAGATGTTGCAATCTACTGAGTTAAGCAGCCAACAATCAACAAAAACAATTGGGCCACTTGCGATCTCGTATATGGAATAGAAGAACTAAACATACTGAGCCAAATATATCTTGTTCGATTAAGATAAATATTAAATTAAAGCTTTTATTTTAATTAAAGTTTTAAGAATATTCTTGGATAGTGCATGTAAATATTGAGAATGATTTTGCAAAAAACAACTTGTTCATTTCATAAGAATATTGGCTTCTATAGAGCCACATAACATTTACAAATAAAACCCTATAATTCTTCTATTTAAAACTAAAACCCTACATTAGATACTGTCGAGATGTGACTGAGATGGAAATAAAGTTGTGAGAATTAATTCTAATTTCCTTAATTAAGGAAATTAGAATTAATTGATAAATCCCTTAAATTAAGGAAATTAAAATAAATTTATAATCCCTTAAATTAAGGGAATTAGTTAAATAGTTTCCTAATTTTTTCCCTTTTAATCTCCTATATAATACCTTGTATGATCAATTCAAAAAAATGAGTGAAATACAAATTATTTCTTTGATTTCCCACATGGTATCAAAGCCCAGGCTCAAACCCTAGAGGATACCGCCTATTGTCGCCATTGGATTCTTCCGGTTAGGGTCGGTTCTCTGCGACTGGCTTTCTCTAGATCGAGGAGCTCCTGTTCTGCGATCTTGCGATTCTCAGTGTGTCGAGCGGCCACTTCCGCGCACTTCTCTGACTCCTCCTTTCGTTTATTGGCGGCACGTGATTTAGGCCCCTCTGCCTCGATCTAGTAGCGTTCTTCCCTTTCACGGGCCTCGTTCTCCTTCTTCTCCGCCTCCGCTGCGCCCTTCCGAGCACGGGCTGCTTCCGCCTTCGTGTTCGTTCCCATCTTCTTCGGTATCTCGGTTCTCTGCGATCTGCGCTCAATCCTCTCCGCTTCGTCTGAGAGGAGCAGCACGTTGTCACGAGGAAGATCGTCATTTGCCCCTGAAGTAGTTAGCGTTGTTTGCCGCTGTGTGGTCGCTGCAGAGCTTGCGATCTTTTTCCGCTGTTTGCCGATGCAATCTTGTGCCACAGATCTCGCGATCTTTGCCGCTATTTGGATTCTTTTTATTCGCTGTCTTAATTGTTGCGATTCTTTTACCACTGCAGATTGATTCTAACCTTAATTGCTGCAAATTTTTCTTCTCCACCATGTCAATGTCCGAAACCACTATCTCCAACTACTCCAACCATTCTGAAGAATATTCGGGCATCCAACAAGTTCAATGGGAAGAACTATCTCAAATGGTCCCAAATTGTCCGCACATACCTAAAAGACGAAGGGAGGATTAATCACCTACTTGGAACCGGACCAGAAAAAAAGGATCCAGCCTCTATAGCATAGGAAGAGAAGGGTTCCATGATTATGTCCTGGCTATGGGATTCTATGGACCCAAAGATCAGTGACACTTGCATGTTCTTGAACACCGCAAATGAAATATGGAACTATATCAACCGCAAATACTCAAAAGCCCGCGATGCTGCCCTTGTGTATGAAATCAAGGAAAAAATCGGAGCAACCAAAAAAGGAAACAAATTTGTTACAGAGTATGCAACTTTATTGCAGAATCTGTGGCAGGAACTGGATCACTATCGTGTAATTGAGATGAAATGTCGTGATGATGTTGCCACCTTGAAGAAGTTCATTTAAAAGGATCAGATATATGATTTTTTGGCATGATTGAATCCTGAATTTGATAATGTTAGAATCCAAATCCTCGACAAGGAGGATACACCGTCTCTAGAAGGACAATCTCATTAATCCGAGCAGAAGAAAGTCAGAGGAGTGTCATGCTAGAACCACATACTATGGATGAGTCAGCCTTAACAGCAAACACAAATCAGGAGAAGTCAAAGAACGATAACCAAGGGAAGGAGAACAAAGACAATCTTTGGTGTACTTATTTCAAGAAACCGAGGCATACAAGGGAGAAGTGTTGGAAGTTAAATGGTAAATCTCCAAGCCGAAAATGGGACAACCGTGGGGAGAAACAAAGACCTCGAGCGGATGGCAGAGCAACCCAATATGGAGGAAAAATCAACAATAAGGGGATTCAGAAGTGAAGAAATTGAGAAATTGAAACTTATTGGGAACTCTTGAGAAGCCTTCTGGAGCATGTTCGATAGCTCTTTCAGGTAAAATTGTTTGCATGAATGTCTTAGACAAATTATATACCAACTCTTGGATCATAGACTACGGTGCTACTGACCATATGACCCCCACATCTCAACTCTTCCATTCCTATACCCCCTTTCCAAGTAATAGAAAAATTATCATGGCCAATGGCTCTTTAGCTACCGTTGCAGGGATTGGTGATATACATATCACCTAGCCTTATCCTGAAAAACATTATCCATGTACCCAAACTGTCAACAAGTCTTGTGTCCATTCAAAAATTAACTCATGATCTCAAATGTTATGCTATTTTTTTTCCTTCTTATTGTGTTTTTCAGGAACAGGACTCGGGGAGGAGGATTGAACTTGCTAAGGAAAGGAGCGGTCTTTACCACCTTGAACCATCCCAAAAAATCAGGAGCAATTTGTCCTCATCTTTCCTTAGTTCCTCAAACAAAGATGTCGTTTGGCTGTATCACTTACGCCTTGATCATCCCTCTTTCAGGGTTCTAAACATAATGTTTCCTCATTTATTCCAAGGATTAAATATTTCTGAGTTTCATTGTGACATTTGTGAATTGGGAAAACATACCCGTGTATCTTTTCCTATTAACAATAAAAGAAATTCTCATCTTTTTCATCTGATTCATAGTGACATATGAAGATCCCGTGTGGAATATGCCACCTCAAGACCGAGGAAGTAAGGAAATTATAATTAATTCTCATTTGATCCTGAACCCTTATCATCTCCTACTCCAACCAGTGTCACTAATGATTTCCCGAGATTTCCTTAGGTGTATTCAAGGAGAAAGGTCGTTCCTGAACTAACACAAGTCCAAGAATCCAATCCATTCTATCCACTATCTCAATATGTATCTCTCAAGCGCCTATCACCAGCCCACAAAAGATTCATTGTGAGTTTGAACACCATTGTCATTCCTAACAATGTGTCTGAGGCATTGACAAAAAAGGAATGGAGAGACGCTATGAAAGAGGAAACGAGTGCTTTAGACAAAAATAAAACATGGGAGATCGTTGACAAACCAAAGGAAAAAAAAAACATTGTTGATTGCAAGTGAATTTTTAGATTAAAGTACAAGACTGATGGATCCCTTGAAAGATATAAGGCAAGGTTAGTAGCCAAATGGTACACTCAGACTTACGGGGTGGATTATCAGGAAACCTTTGCTCCAGTTGCAAAAATGAACACTGTGAGAATCCTGTTATCATTGGTTGCTCACTTCAATTGGCAACTGCTACAGTATGATGTAAAGAATGCTTTCCTTCATTGTGACCTAAATGAGGAAATCTACATGAACATCCCTCCGGGAGTTGAAGGGGACACACGTAACAATGTGTGCAAGCTGAAAAAAGTCATTTATGGGTTAAAACAATCTCCTAGAGCATGGTTTGACAGATTTGCAAAAGTCATGAAGGAATCTGGGTATAATCAAAGCCAAGGTGGCCACACTCTTTTTATTAAACATTCAGCTGCAGGGAGGTGACTTCTCTTTTAGTCTATATGGACGACATCATAATGACTGGAAATGATGAGAAAGAGAAACATGAATTGAAGCTGAGCTAGTAAAAGAATTTGAATCAAGGAACTGGGGAAATTGAAGTATTTCCTCGGTTTTGAGGTGGCATATTCCACACAGGGGATCTTCATATCTTAGCAGAAGTACGTGACTGATTTATTGACAGAAACAGGGAAGACTGGGTGTAAGCCAATCGCTACTCCAATAGATCCAAACTATAAGTTGGGAGAAGCTAAAGAAGGAACCAGCAGTGGATAAAAAAATGTACCAGAGATTGGTTGGAAAACTCATATACCTTGATCACACTCGACCAGTCAATTCATGCATGATCCTAGAGAACCTCATCTTCAGGCCGCCTACAGGATACTACATTAATTGAAAGACAATCCGGGGAAAGGAATCTTGTTACTCTGGAAGCCTACACCGACGCTGACTATGCTGACTTCATAGTGGATAGAAGATCAACTACATGATATTGTACTTTTCTTGGAGGTAACCTAGTGACATGAAGCAGCAAGAAGCAGAATGTAGTGGCAAGGTTATCTACAGAATTAGAGTTCAGGGCTATTGCTCAATGATTATGTGAATTACTGTGGTTGAGAATTATCTTGGATGATTTAAGAATCCCATGGGAGGGTCCTATGAAGCTCTACTGTGACAACAAGTCTGCCATTAATATAGCTCATAATCCTATACAACATGATAGGACAAAACATATTGAGATTGATAGACATTTCATCAAAGAAAAACTGGAGGAAGGGTTAGTGTGTATGTCTTATGTTCCATCAGAAAGACAATTAGCCAATGTTCTAACAAAGAAGCTGAACAGTTCAAGTTTCCATGATCTTGTATCCAAACTGGGAATGGAAGACATCTATTCCTCAGCTTGAGGGGGAGTGTCGAGATGTGACTGAGATGAAAATAAAGTTGTGAGATAATTCTAATTTCTTTAATTAAGGAAATTAGAATTAATTGATAAATCCCTTAAATTAAGAAAATTAGAATAAATTTGTAATCCCTTAAATTAAGGGAATTAGTTAAATAGTTTCCTAGTTTTTCCCCTTTTAATCTCCTATATAATACCTTGTATGATCAATTCAAAAAAAAAGTGAAATACAAATTATTTTTTTGATTTCCCACAGATACATATCTCAATAATCTCCTCAAGGTGGACGAAAGATATTCACTAAGCCCGTCTTATCACACAATCTAGTTAACTTCACTGAGCTAAGTCCTTTAGAAAGGCAATCAACAACCTACATTCTAGTAGCTACATAACATGGTTTCAACAATCCGTTATTCAGATTCTCCTTGATGAAGAATCAATCAATCTCCGCAGGCTTAGTTCTATCGTGTTGCATCAGGTTGTTAGCAATGTTGATAACTGACTTGTTGTCACACCACAACTTCATTTGAGTTCTCTGGTCCATTTTGAGTTCAACTAACAAGGCTTTCAGCCACCTCATCTCAACAACTCCTAATGTCATTGTCCTGTATTCTGCCTCTACAGTTGACCTTGCTACAACTGACTGTTTCTTGCTCTTCCATGAGACCAAGTTGCCACATGCAGTATCCTGATGTAGATATTGTCATCTGCACAAGTTGTAAAATCAGAATCACAAAAGCCTTGAAGATCAATCACTTTCCTGGTGCACTCTTCAAGTATATCATGATTTGATACACCGCATCCATATGACCCTTCCTTGGATCATGCTTGTAGTGGCTCACCACACTTACTGCAAAAGAAATATCAGGTCGAGTTTGGCACAAATAAATCAGACCCACCTGTCTCTAGTACCTCTCACGATCAATAGGCTCTTCTGCCTCTGCACTCAGCTAAACCTTTTGATCAATTGAAGAGACAGCAGATTTGCACCCCGGCATAGTTGCTTCCATTAGGAGTTCTAGTACATACTTTCACCAGGATAAGACCAACCTCTCAGATCCACGAGCGACTTCAATTCCAAGAAAGTATCTTACCTCAAATTAATTCTCGAGTATTTCCTTCAAATGAGCAATCTCTGTCTCATCATCACTGGTGATAATTATGTTATCACGTACTCAACAAGTATAGTGTGACATTGATGTTATCAAAAGAACACCGCGTAGTCTGCATTGATCTGTTGATATACCATGCCAATCATTGTCATTTAAACTCGTCAAACCAGGCTGGAGGAGACTGCATCAAGTCATATAGTGACTTCCAGAGCCTACACACCTTGCCCACTATCTGGAATGTATTGAATTCTGATTGTATCTCCATATATACCTCCTCCAATAGCATCCCAGGAAGAAAATCATTCTTCACATCAAGTTGGTGTAACCTCCATCTACCATTCACTGCTAGAGAAACTAGTGTCCTTATCGTGCTCTTCTTTGTTACTGGTACCAAAGTTTCATCGTAGAAAATGTCATGTATGACTGTACCCTTTTGCCACAGTCGAGCTTTATACCTCTCCACCTTCCCTTATGGAGTTTGCTTCACAATAAAAACCCACTTGCACCCAACTGCTTTTTTCCCCGCTAATAGTAGTACAATCGCCCATTTTCAATTTTTATCAAGAGCTCCAAACTCTTCATTCAATGAGGTTTGGGATCCTTCTTAACTACCTACCAACACTTAGGTAAATAAACAGAGTCCAATGATGCAATGAATGCTCCACACAAATGTGAGATGTTAAAATAAGAAACAAAATTAACAATGTCAAATTCTCATCTAAAACGATCAAGAGGATGCCCCACATTGTTGCAGAAAGACCTCCTTAACATTGGGAATTTAGGAGTTGACGGAAGAGGAACAATATCACTTGGAGCTTTGAATTAAAGGTGGATGGTGTAGGTTTCTCAAGAGTTGGGGAAGACCAGATAAGGGGTTTGCTGATATTACAGGCTCTATTCCCTCAATTTTCTTCTTCCTCCGAGTATACACTCTTAGCTCACCTTCAGCCTAAATCCCACCACCTCTGGGTTCAACCTCCTTGATTTTCGTCTCCTCAGTTGATTCATCTCATATCACAGGACATGACAATGTGTCCACTTGCACCACTACTCAAACTCTCTTGCATCATAACTCTAGTGGTTCTTGAGTCATTGAAGAGTGAATCCATCTCCAGAGTGTAGTATGGTTCAAACTCTCTAAATGACACATCCATACTCACACAAAGAGTCTCTTCTTAATCGGGCTTCAGCATACATAACCCTTCAGAGTAGCAGAATACTCAATGAACACACATTTTACAGCTCTGGGATCCAACTTCCCTACAGATGGTCTATTGTTTTACACAAAACATACACATCCAAATACCTTTAATGGAGGATCCCACTATTGTCATCTTTCAACATCTGATAAAGAGACTTCCAATCTAATACTCTCGAGCACATTTTGTTGATCAATTGAGTCGTTGTCAAAACTGCTTGCCCCCACAAGTGTTTCAGGGCATTCATAATGATCATCATACTTCGATCCACTTCTAGAAAGTGTTTATTCTTCCTTTCAAACCTCTATTGTGTCGCTGTGTATGAACATGTAATTTGATGTTGTATCCCTTGGGTTGACAAGTATTTCCTAAACACATTGTTAGAACACTCTGTTTCATTTTCAAACTTCAATACTTTCATTACAACATCGTATTGAGTCTGAGTTGCCCTGCGAAAGTCTTTAAAGTAGACAAGCACATCATTTTTATTCTCATCAGATATAACCCAGTAACGCGCGAAAAACAACACACAACAACAACAACAAAGCCTTAATCCCACTACGTGGGGTCGGCTACATGAATCCTTTTTCTCCATTGCGTCCTATTTAGTGTCATATTTTCATTTAGTTCTAATAAATTAAGATCATTTTTAATACAATAAGCCCAAGTTTTCCTGGGTCTACCTCTGCCTTTCTTAACACAAGTCGAATTTAAAACATCTACTCTCCTAATCGGATCATCTAATGGTCGACGTTTAATATGACCAAACCATCTAAGACGGCTTTCTCTAATTTTGTCTGTCACAGGAGCTACACCAACCCTATCACGAATATATTCATTCCGCATTTTGTCTCTACACATATGAATGCACCAAATCAAAATTATAAGAACTCTGTTCACCAGAACTAACATACAAGCTCTTAAAATGCTTGTCAAACTCAAAAACATCACACAAGTTTTTGTTTATTTATTTTTTCATACAATGATGGTTATAGACGACTTAATAGGTTAAACGAAGAGTCTCATTGCACCTATGATGTAACAACAATACATTCTACACACTTCCCTCAGGTCTTCCTGCTCCAACATTCTCAACCATGGATACCAAGACTTAGTCCATCCCCTCTCTATCCAAGTACCAGATTTCACTATGCCACGTGCAAGTCCCAAGTTTCCGGCCAGTCTCTTCTCTTGAAAGATTACCTTTGAAATATCAAATGAAACAACACATTTTAGTTGGAGTATAATGACACTAATGAATATAAGATTCACCGGAAAAAAAGAGGATGCAAAACATTGGATAAAGTAAAAAATTAGCACACCTCACTGTACCCTTACCAACCACAAGTTGTGTTGTCCCATCAGCGGTATGAATGCTCTTTGGAAATGATAGGTGAGTATAGGACGAGAACTCACTAATGACATATGTCATATGTCGAGGTGCACCAGAATCTACTATCCATTCTGGTGAACTTGTGTTGGATATTTAGACAAGAGCATGTGTATCACGAGCTCCTTTGGTTGAGTGAGCATAACCAGTAGCATTCCTCTTGAATGACAATAAGATGGATGCATTATCAGTGACATCACATGCCGCTCTTTGCTTCCTCGTCAACAGCTCCAGTAACATGTGATTCTCCTTTGTATATACCACACTTGTCTTTTCCTTGTTCTTTGTTACCATTAGATTTGTCCAATAGCCCCCTCTAGACAATTCATGTCCACCCATCTCTCTCTCCTTAGGTGGCTTTGACCAAGCCTTGCTCAGATGTGCCACTTCTCCACATTTGTAACACATGTGGGTCTCCCCCTGAACACCTGTCATACCTGAGCTCGATACAGTTATTTTCTCATCGTTCTTCCCTGTTGTCTTAGATGGTTTGGTCACATTAAACGTCGACCATTTGATGATCCAATTATGAAAGTAGATGTTTTAGATTCGACTTATGTTAAGAAAGGCAGAGGTAGACCTAAGAAGACTTAAACTTATTGTATAAAAAATGATCTTCATTTATTAGAACTAAAAGAAAATATGACACTAAATAGGACGCAATGGAAAAAAAAGATTCATGTAGTGGACCCCACATAGTAGGATGAAGGCTTTGTTGTTGTTGTTGTTCTTCCCTACCGTCACAAATCCTTCGCATGAACCAATCTAATCGAAGCATTGCCACACAAAGTAGATAGCACGTTTTTCAAAATCCAACACATTTAAGTGTGTATGACATGCATTTATGATATTTTATTTTTGACTTCATTTGTCATATAACATTCAATTCACATATATAACAACCAATTCAATTCAAATTTCATAAAAACGAGTAAAATGACAAATTTAACCGAACTCATATTTTCAGTTGTCTAACATTATTGTTTTCATAATTAAATAGAAAATTTATTAAGCAGTATTTGAACCAACTACAACAAAGAGAAAAATGAGATCTAATATCTAGACGAATTTGAAGCAATTCCACTGTAAACCAAACAAAAATAAATAAATAAACAAAAATATGAAGCCGCAAGGAGTGCCTCAATTCCAACAGTAGAGAACTTGAGATAACCAAAATTCTGCTTACTCAAACCATCCATGGAAAACAAGGAAGGATTCATTTCCAGTGTCAGAGAACGGCATGAGCCTTTCCATAGTACCTGTTGATGTATGGTACCTTGAACAATTAAAAAAAAAAATGAATCATTGAAATGACAAACACATGAAAATGTGCAATAAATAATAAATAAAATAAAAAAAACGGCATTTACATTCGTACTAACAACTTCCAATATATTGATATATCCAAAATCTAAACTTTACTTTTTATACTTATTCCACCTAAATCTTTGATATTGCATCAAACATATCATCATTTTGACTTTTAAAAAGTAAAATGTATTATTTCATGCACAAGTAAGGTGGGGCATGCATGTAAAAACTAAAATTTAGGTGTTACATATAAAAAACATAGAAATTAAGTGTTATACGTAAACCTTCATAAAATATTAAGGTCAAGTTTAATTGGTGCTGTTTTATAACAATAGTATTGATTTATAGGATGCAGTGTTCAGTTCAGTATGAATTTAAAAAATATTATATAATCTTTGCATCTGTCAACGATGATTCTAACCGTCATTTTGGTCATTAAGAAGGCTGGAATTCTATTAAAATAGGACCAAAATGGTTGAACCTAATGTAAAGCAGCAAGAGCTTATCACAAGCACCGATCAAGGCCGGAGAGGAAAGGATTAAGAGAAAGGAAGTCAAAATAGAGAATCTTAAAAAAATATTATTTTTTGGAATCCTTTATCCCTTATTTGAGAAGTGAGAACCATGATATATGATATAAGATGAGCTATATGATAAAAATGAGAAAAATTACATATATGGACATGGTGTAGTTGGTTCTGCAGCAGAAAATTTTGACTGGCAGGTGTCCGCTTGGAACTTTAAGAGAGTAATGTGGACAATTACTTCTAATGAGAACCCCTAATGGACTGACAAGTACTCTTGATCAAGTAGAGCTAGCCAGCTAGCATGTCGCATCTTAAATTATTTGGGGCGATTTCATCAGCTTAGTATTGAGAATTGATTGAGGTTTATCTTTATAAGGGTGGCTTGATAAGGCTGGAGAAAATGCTGTGAATTTTGGAAATAGGGAGCAAAGCCTCTTGTAAATCAATAAAAGGGAGAAGAAGCAGGAGCACGTGGAATCAGTTTGTCTTCATAAGAGAGGCAAGCCGAAGAAAATGAAACAGATAACAGGTCATGTAGAAATCGAGCAATCGGGAGGAGCTGAGTAGAGGATTGAGAAAATTGTGCACGCTAACAAGCAAGATCAAGATGGAGCAAAAACCAGCAGAAATTTAGACATGCACAGGAGAGGGGGATCATGAAATGTGTGTGGGCTCGAGTGAGTGGTTGAGCAGAAGCTTCAAGTGCTGCACCGAGCACAAGTCAAGATGCTGGTTCGTGTGATGATGAGGGAGATGATGCAAGTGACGGGTGAGCATGAGGCTAGAGCCGATAAGCAAACTCGCGCAAGCAAGACTACACATAAGTAACACATGAACAGGAGCTGAACCGGAGGGCCATCGCAATACAAGGTTCTCAGGTTGATCGTGAGATGTTGCAATCTACTGAGTTAAGCAGCCAACAATCCAACAAAATCAATTGGGGACTTGCGATTTTGTATATTGAATAGAAGAAGAACTGAGCATTCGGAGCCAAATATATCTTGTTCGATTAAGATAAATATAAAATTAAAGCTTTTATTTTAATCAAAATTTTAAGAATTTTCTTGGATAGATGCATTTAAATATTGAGAATGATTATGATTTTGTAAAAATCATCTTGTTCATTTTATAAATATATTGGCTTCTATA
>NEWO01000006.1:539657-572511 GCA_003013225.1 Phalaenopsis aphrodite
TGTAGTTGGTTCTGCAGCAGAAAATTTTGACTGGCAGGTGTCCGCTTGGAACTTTAAGAGAGTAATGTGGACAATTACTTCTAATGAGAACCCCTAATGGACTGACAAGTACTCTTGATCAAGTAGAGCTAGCCAGCTAGCATGTCGCATCTTAAATTATTTGGGGCGATTTCATCAGCTTAGTATTGAGAATTGATTAAGGTTTATCTTTATAAGGTTGGATTGATAAGGCTGGAGAAAATGCTGTGAATTTTGGAAATAGGGGGCAAAGCCTCTTGTAAATCAATAAAAGGGAGAAGAAGCAGGAGCACGTGGAATCAGTTTGTCTTTATAAGAGAGGCAAGCCGAAGAAAATGAAACAGATAACAGGTCATGTAGAAATCGAGCAATCGGGAGGAGCTGAGTAGAGGATTGAGAAAATTGTGCACGCTAACAAGCAAGATCAAGATGGAGCAAAAACCAGCAGAAATTTAGACATGCGCAGGAGAGGGGGATCATGAAATGTGTGTGGGCTCGAGTGAGTGGTTGAGCAGAAGCTTCAAGTGTTGCACCGAGCACAAGTCAAGATGCTGGTTCGTGTGATGATGAGGGAGATGATGCAAGTGACGGGTGAGCATGAGGCTAGAGCCGATAAGCAAACTCGTGCAAGCAAGACTACGCATAAGTAACACATGAACAGGAGCTGAACCGGAGGGCCATCGCAATACAAGGTTCTCAGGTTGATCGTGAGATGTTGCAATCTACTGATTTAAGCAGCCAACAATCCGACAAAATCAATTGGGGACTTGCGATTTTGTATATTGAATAGAAGAAGAACTGAGCATTCGGAGCCAAATATATCTTGTTCGATTAAGATAAATATAAAATTAAAGCTTTTATTTTAATCAAAATTTTAAGAATTTTCTTGGATAGATGCATTTAAATATTGAGAATGATTATGATTTTGTAAAAATCATCTTGTTCATTTTATAAATATATTGGCTTCTATAGAGCCCCACAACATTTACAAATAAACCCCCAGAATTCTTCTATTTATAACTAAAACCCTAAATTAGATACAATTCTCAACACTACCCTCAAGATGGGCAAAAGATATTCATTAAGCCCATCATGTCACATAATCTAGTTAACGTCATTGAGCTAAGTCCTTTAGTGAGGCAATCAGGCACCTGCTTTCTAGTAGCTACATGACTTGGTTCCAACAATCCATTATTCAGATTCCCCTTGATGAATAATCTATCAATCTCCATATGTTTAGTTCTATCGTGTTGCACCGGGTTGTTGGCAATGTTGATAGCCGACTTGTTGTCACACCACAACTTCATTTGAGTTCCTCGGTCCACTTTGAGTTCAACCAACAAGGCTTTCAACCACCTCATCTCAACAACTCCTAATGTCATGACCCTGAATTCTATCTATGTTGTTGACTTTGCCACAATTGACTGTTTTTTGCTCTTCCACAAGACCAAGTTGCCACTCACAGTATCCTGATGTGGATCGTCTATCATCTGCACAGCTTGCAAAGTCAATATCAGGATCTAATACATAGACATATGAGCCTTTCTCGGTGCAACATATGAGCCTTTCCCGGTGCACTCTTCAAGTATCTCAGGAACTAATACGTTGCATCCATATGACCCTTCATTGGATCATGCATGTAGAGGCTCACTACACTTACTGCAAAAAAAATATCGGGTCGAGTATGGCACAAATAGATCAGGTGGCCCACCTGTATCTGGTACCTCTCACGATCAACATGTTTTCCTACCTCTGCACTCAGCTTAACCTTCTGATCAATTGAAGAGACTGCAGATTTGCACCCCCGCATAGTTGCTTTCATGAGTTCTAGTACATACTTTCACTGGGATAAGATCATTCCCTCAGATCCACGGGCGACTTCAATCCCAAGAAAGTATCTGAGTTATCCCAGATCCTTTACCGCGAATTGATTCTACAATATTCCCTTCAAATGAGCAATCTCTGTCTCATCATCACTGGTGATAATTATGATATCTACGTACACAGCAAGTATAATGCGACTTTCATGTCGTCGAAAGAACACTGTGTGGTCTACATTGATATGTTGATATCTCATGTCAATCATTGCATTCTAAACTTGTCAAATCAGGCTGGAGGAGACTGCATCAAGCCATATAGTGACTTTCTGAGCCTATACACCATGTCCACTATCTGAAATATATTGAATTATGGTGGTATCTCCATATATACCTCCTCCAATAGCTTCTCATGAAGAAAAACATTCTTCACATCAAGTTGGTGTAACCTCCATCTACTATTCACTGCCGGAAAAAACTAGTGTCCTTATCGTGCTCATCTTTGCTATTGATGTCAAGGTTTCATCGTAGACAATGTCATATGTCTGACTGTACCCTTTTGTCAATAGTCGAGTTTTATATCTCTCCACCTTCCCTTTTGAAGTTTGTTTCACAGTGAAGATCCACTTGCACCCAACTGCTTTCTTCCCCGCTGGTAGCGGTACAATCTCCCATGTTCGATTTTTATCAAGAGCTCCAAGCTCTCCATTCAATGAGGCTTTCCACTTGGGATCCTCCATAGCTACCTGCCAACGCTTGGGTAAAGAGACAGAGTCCAATGATGCAATGAATGTTCCATGCAAATGTGAAATGTTAGAATAAGAATCAAAGTTAGCAATGTCAAGTTCCCACCCAAAACGATCAGGAGGATGTCCCGCATTGTTGTAACAAGACCACCTTAACATTGGGGGGTTAGGAGTAAACGGAGGTGGAATAATATCACTTGGAGTTTTGAATTAAAGATGGATGATGTAAGTGTCTCAAGAGTTAGGGAAGACCAAGATAAGGAATTTGTTGATACTACAGACTCTGTTCCCTCAAATTTCTTCTTCCTCCGAGTATGCACTCTTAACTCACCTACAACCTGAATCTCACCACCTCTAGGTTCAACCTACTTGATTTTCATCTCCTCAGTTGATTCATGTCATGTCACAGTCAATGACATTGTGCTCACTTGCAGCACTACTACTCATACTCTCTTGCATCATGTCTCCACTGGTTGTTGAGTCTCCGAAGAGTGAATCCATCTCCAGAGTGTAGTATGATTTAAACTCTCTGAATGACACATCCATACTCATAAAGAGTCCCTTCTAAATCGGGCTCCAGCATACATAACCCTTCAAAGTAACAGAATACCCTACCAACACACATTTCATAGCTCTGAAATCCAACTTCCCTACAGATGGTCTGTTGCCTTACACAAAACATACACATCCAAATACTTTCAATGGAATGATCCCACTATTGTCATATTTCAACATCTAACAAGGAGATTTCCAATCCAACACTCTCGAGCGCATTATGTTGATCAAGTGAGTCGCTGTCAAAACTGTTTGCCGCCACAAGTGCTTTGGGACATTCATCATGATCATCATACTTTGAGCTACTTCTAGAAGGTGTCTATTCTTCCTTTCTGCCATTCGTTTTGTATCGTTGTGTATGAACATGTAGTTTGACATTGCATCCCTAGGGTTGACAAGTACTCCTCAAACGCATTGTTGGTACATTGTCTCATTATAAGACTTTCATATCTTCATTACAACATCATATTGTGTCCGAGTTGTCCTGTGAAAATCTTTAAAGCAGACAAGCAAATCATTTTAATTTCTCATCACATATAACCAAGTAACACACGAAAAACAATCAATGAAAGTAAAAAAAACAATCAATCTCAACCCTTAACATCTTATGGCTACGTGAATAAGGTTGTCAAAACGACTATTTGTTCGTGAACGGCTCGTGTTTGGCTCGTTAGGCAAACGAGTCGAACACGAACACACTTTTTGAGCTCGAAATATAAATGAGCCGAACACGAGCATGGACTTGCTCGTGTTCGACTTGTTTACACCCCCTACAATTTAGTAATATGAGTATTTAGTGACTGGCTAACAACCTAAGTTATTTTGAAATGAGCAATTTTAAGTATAAACTTGGATTAGAAAATGAGTACATAAGAGATAATGTTTATAGATGACACAACCAAACAAGAGAAAGATAACACATTCATAATTGTTTTAGTTTTCAGTCGAACTAATATTATTTTCATTAGTGACCTGAAATATATGAATGATTAATTATTCGTGATAAAATTTTAAATTAAATTTATTTTCATTTTGATTGTTCAGATCATGATAAAAGTGATATCAGAGAATAAAGTACACAATTAAGTAATATGAATCATATCAAATGAACTATTAAGGAATATAATAGTAAAATTTAATATGAAATTTATGAAATATGAATCTGAACCTATACTTGTAAATATGACCAATTTGTCAATTTGATGCGAAATTTTTTGAAAGTGGGGAAGATTGTAAATCCTTTTATTTTTTGGAAAAATGTAACAAAGCGTCTATGAACCCATGATATGGAGACGATGCAATAGATGGATCGTAGAAGATGGAGGATACCAACTGAGCAAGTGGAATCAATTCATCTTTAAAAGAGAGACTAGCCGAAGGAACGAAACAGAGAGCAAGAGACGAAGAAATCAAGCAAGGGGAAGGAGATGAGTAGAAGGTAGAGGAAATTGTATGCGCTAGCTATCAAGGTCAAGATCGAGCAAAGACCACCAACGATCGAGACATGTACAGGCAAGGGGGACCGCAAACGATGTGTGGGCTCGAGTTAGTTAGTCGAGCAAGAAGAGCATGTGGCCGTAACCGTGAGACCCAAAACACTTTTGTGTGGGAACAGTCCCGAATGAAGCATTTCAACTTGGTGCAAAAGTTGGGATTAGCCGCACAAAAACATATGTGATTCTATTCTCTCACCTGATTGAAAAGAGAAAATGAGATATGTGACGATCAACAATGCTTAGTTGAACTCTCAACCAATGATCAGTTGTAGGAGCAAGTTTGGTGTGATGTGGTTTTGATGGACACATGACACATCCTGCTAGGAAGACCGTGGTTGTTCGACTGAAAAACTCAGCATGATAGCTTTAAGAACATCTACACATTTAAGAAGGATGAGAAGTGTGTCGTGTTATTATCTGTCAAGCATGTGAAGGGCGTCATCGACACAGAGGATTCATTAGTCTCATGAGCCACCTTCCTACAGTCAATTTGAGAGGCACGAATCGCCCTTCATTACTCGTCCTAGAAGGTACCGACACCGAAAGGGAAATACCCACATGTTTACAACTGCTCCTACACGACTTCAAGTACGTAATGACCGACAACCTTCCAGACGGCTTCCCACCACTAACAGACATACAACACGCCATAGATCTCATACCAAGATCGATGTTACCAAAACACCCCGCCTACAGATGGCGATCCACAGAGTAAGAGAAGCTCCAACGTCAGGTGCAGGATCTTGTTACAGGAGGATTAGTCCGAGAAAGCATCATTCTATGTTGTTTCCGCCATTTTACACCCAAGAAAGATGTTTCATGACAAATGTGCATTGACAGACGTGTCATTAACAAAATTGCACCTTGACGAACTCTTATAGATCAGTTGCACAGAGTCATTGTCTTCTCAAAAATCGACCTGCACAGTAGATATCATAAGATAAGAATGCAACCAGAAGACGAGTGTAAGATTGCCTTCAAGACGGGAGATGACCTCTACAAATGGACAGTTATCAATTTCAACCTGTCTAAAGCACCTAGCACTTTCATGTGACTGATGAATCAAATGTTTCAGGCCAACATTGGGGAATACGTGATGGTCTACTTCAACGAGATTTCGGTTTATGATAAATCACAAGAGGACCACCTGCAACACTCAGTGAAGGACGTCACCCTGTCGCTTTTTTCAGCAAAAAGATGAATGATACATGACAAAAATACTCCACCTATGACAGAGTTTTATTTCATTGTCAGAGCCCTGAAGTTATTACCAACTGACAAACGAGTTCATCCTCTTCACGGATCACAAAATTTTAAATTTCTTGAACAGTTAGAGCAAACTAAAAAGGTGACACGCTACTCGGGTGGAGTTCTTAGCTTCATTCTAGTTCGAGCTCAAACACAAAAGTCGAGAGTCACAACTGTGACGCGGACGCGCTGAGTTGTCGTTACTACTAATCAAATCCATGCAGACTCGCGTTGTAGGCTTTAAGATTATAAATACTTATACGAGACAAATGAAGACTTCCAGAAAATCTGAGAACAATGTCGAGAAAAACCAAACGAACAGTACTACTGTAAACAAACAACTACTTTTTCTACCAAAATAAATTATGCATTCCTCGAAGCTCACTGTGAGAGGCCATCATCAAGGAAAACCACAACAACGGATTGGTAGGCCATTTTGGCAAGGATAAGACTAGCGATCGTGAGAGAACATTTTTTTTTGCCTCGGCTGGTGAGTGATCTATAGCAACACGTCTGACGACACGACCGACAGTGTAGGATTTGCCATATCGCGAAAACATGCTGGCAGAATATGAGATTATATACGCTCTGACTAGTACTTAAGGTACCATGGGTCAATGTCAGCATGAAGATTGTGGTAGGACTTCCACGCACACAAATGATTAAGAATTCTGTAATAGTAGTTGGTCGTTTCTCAAAGATGGTGTATTTTGTGGCCTGCCACCAGATCCTAGACACATCTCACATAGTTATCGTACGACTTCATGACATTCTCAGGACCACTTCCAATCGGGATGCCGATTTTCTGAGCCACTTTTGGCGAACCCTCTAGTGCAAATTAGCTAATAAACTTCAATTCAGTTCCGCAACACATCCTCAAGCTGATGGAAGACAGAAGTAGTTAATAGGAGCCTTGGGAATCTTCTACGATGTTTCATGAGGAAAAGTATTAAACAATGGGATCTCATTCTTTCACTCACTCCATACTTCGAGGATTCTGAAGCTTCGACGCACGAAGTTCCCCCAACACTAGGAGACGGACACGAGAGCTCTGTGGGTCAACCTGGCGCATACCGGTCGAGGCTCCCTACTGAACTGGGCCATCCTGATCGACCAAATGGGGGTGGAAACTTCCACTCCTCATCTCATGCCTTAATTCCTCCTCTACCAGATCCTCTCCTTCCTACTTGGACTAAATATCAAATTCTTGTATATTCCTTCTACTCTTATTAAATTCTTACCTATTTCTCCACCTGTCTAGTTTAGTCTCTGCTTTCATCTATTTATAATTGTTGTGTGTCGATGACTACATTCTTGGACATTTTCAGATTCCATATATGTCGTCCAAGTGTTCCCTCCTCAAGGTTTGTACCTGACGGCGAGTGGTGTCACGGTTATACCTTCCCAAGGTGCTGTGTATCTCCACTCCATTCCTTCCTCCCTTGTCCGTCACCAGCGCCTGCATCTACCTAGAGAATTCGTTGGTCACGTTCCCTGCTCACTTCAACCGAAAGCACTCCCGCCAAACCTCAAAGAATGGGCCGCTACTCCCCTCAAGGATTGACTCAGCTACTTGCCCCTCTCATTTGCGTCGGGACCTCCTGCCAGTTCGACCACAGATGCTTGTAGAATCGTCGTGCCATTCTCTACCCAACTCAGCCATGCGACTCCCGTCCCTATTCGGTCGTCTGCCTCCGCCAATGCATTCGAGTGCCCCTTCTGCCACTTCCAGGGTCATGT
The DNA here is from genome assembly GCA_003013225.1 of Phalaenopsis aphrodite. NCBI lineage: Eukaryota > Viridiplantae > Streptophyta > Magnoliopsida > Asparagales > Orchidaceae > Phalaenopsis > Phalaenopsis aphrodite. Next base: position 547,278 of record NEWO01000006.1, read on the forward strand.
CCACTGACTTACACAACTATCAGCCTTCTATTTCAGCGGTCAAACGTTCCCCAAGCATCGTTCGACACTTCCAGCAGACTTGAGAACCCCGACATCATGCTCACAGCTTCCTCTGACAGCTGGATCTACTGCAGTTACTCGAGAGGGTTGTCTGTCATCTCTTACTTATTTGCGTTTGTGTTTATTTTCTACAATTTACATTATTACTATCTGTTTTTCGTTATTGTAATGTCGTCCTTGTACCCCTTTTGAAAATCAACAATAAAATTATATGTTTGTTGTGTCGTGTCTTGGGTTAACTCTGGTATCAATAACAAACCACTAAGGTTAAAATTTATATGTTCAGAAGGCTCATTTTTATCTCTTAATGAGCCTTCATCAAAATCATCAACATGATAATACACTTTCTCCCTCATCTCATTCTCAATTGTATTTATATTCTCTCATTCATCTTCATCTTCAATCTCAATATCTTCCTCTTACTTAATCAATCTAATTAATAAAAATATTTATTAAATCTTAAAATAATGATTATGCTGATAACAACTTCAATGACATTCTCAATTGGGTATAATATGGGTGATGAAAAATATTTATTAGAGTTATTTTACTTCAGAAAACCCAAGACCTAATTATCTACGCCTCACCAGAATTGAGGCGAGGAAAGCCTTGAGGCGGGCCTCATATTATATAAAGTGTAAGTCTAATATAATACGAAATCAGAGATAAGGATCATTAAGAATTTTCCCAAAAAACGTTAAAGCGGGCCTCAAGGCGGGCTTCATATTATGCAATTTTAAACCATAGTGCCTTGAATAAAATTTTTTTGCAAGAACCTCTAATCAGCTGAATAGTATTCTTGATTGAGTATCCTTAATCATTGGTGAGTGAAAAACTTCCTTTTTCTACAAGGGTGCGTTCAATAATTAGCTACGAAAGTTCAATACTAACAAGGGCAATATGAAATTATTGGATTTAAGCATGTAGAGGCTTCGTGTGAGTACTATGAAGGTTCACGCTAATGATATACTCAAACGGTTCAGATTGTCGTGATGATTTCCTTAGTCTTACAAGGATGAACATGGATGTACAAAAGCATCATTTAAGTGTTATGTATAGATATCATTGAATCAAATACTTAAAAATTGCCAATAACATAATGTAATTAGAAGATGGATGTTAGCCAAACAACCGCTAAAACTCATGCAACATGCTTTGGAGCTGACCAATCTAATAAATTTTGGACTATCTCTGGCTCTCTTGGTACCTTCCAAATGCCACAACATAGACGCTTTTTTTCAGGTTAGGCCAAATAGTCATGCAAAACTCATGCTGAATGATATGAAGGTACTGAATTTTGGAATAACTTCCTATCTCTTGCCTTTCTCAGAAGACAAACGGATGCCATGTTCTAGGTTAGACCAAATGGCCCCATAAATGTATGATAGCATACTCAATTGCTCTCATAACTTCTTTCCTTCTCCCACAGCATAATCAATTCTTCATTCCCCTTAGAGGGTTGACATATGCAACTTATTTCATGATAAAAGAAATTACTTTCATGAGACAACATTATAACCTTCAAATCAAAATCGAATAACATAACCACTGCTTTAAGATTGTTTTAAGTGCAAACAGAATGAGCTGAGAAGTTAAATTTGGCCGCACCTTTACTTGGCTGATATCCGGTGTATCAGGAGTTTGTACAGGGTAAAACTTGTAGACCTGCATATTCTCCAAAGCAGATCGGGTGATAGGGTCCATGTCTTCTATAGCTTTTTTTCGGTCTTCTCTTGCCTAAAAAAACCAGTACAGCATCATGGTAAGAAAAACGTACCTTAAATATAGTCAAGAACCATAATGAACTTGGTTAAATCAAAAAACCTGTCTCTGAGCTTGTTTCCTTTCTCTAACCTGTGCCTTTACGAACTCCTAAAAAATAGACATTTGGCTTTAATTTATTTACTTATTCCAAAGAATAGCATCTATAACGCTAGCATCAATTATAAGCCTTACCAGCCAAGTCAATAAAATTATCTTGTGAAAGCCAATACAAAATGGAATGAAAAACATCAAATCAAACATTGAAACTCAGCCCATTCTTATAGATCCTATGCCTTAAATTTAAACTCAAGCCATTCTGAAAGCACGTATACCTTAAATTTATCGATCTGGTCTTCCGATAATGCCTCCTCCTTGACAAGGGCATCCGTGAATTCCTACGAAAAATAACTAATAATGTTTAGTAGTCAAACGGAACATGAGGTCAGAAAAAGAAAGACATTTTCATACCCTCGGTCTTGCACGTAAATTATTAAAGAAAAGCAGCATATATATAAAGCAATCAATAGTTTTACATACCGCAAGATCATCTAGCTCCCAATCAAACTCACAAACAACCTGAGAAAAGAATTACTATTGCATCAGCTTTACATGAAGAACTTCCATAAATTACATTCTAAAATCAACATTATTAGCACCCGATAGTTTAGGTCGATACACAAATTGTGTTCCGTTCATTTCTATTGTTTTGTTGTAAAAGCCAAGCAATTGTATATTTTTTTCTCAATCCTACAAATAAAGAGTGTTCCAAAATCACCTATAACCATTGTATATTTTTTTCTCAATCCTACATACCGCAAGGTCATCTAGCTCCCAATCAAACTCACTAACAACCTGAGAGAATAATTACTATTGCATCAGCTTTACATGAAGAACTTCCATAAATTACATTCTAAAATCAACATTATTAGCAACCAATAGTTTAGGTCGATACACAAACTGTGTTCCGTTCATTTCTATTGTTTTGTTGTAAAAGCCAAGCAATTGTATATTTTTTTTCTCAATCCTACAAATAAAGAGTGTTCCAACATCACCTATAACCATTTATCGCCATCTTTTAAGCTTCATCACATATTAATTTTACCAATATTATTTCTTCCACAAATTTGGTCTATTTCTTTTGTTAAGCAGCATATGGATCCACATGTAACAATTCCGTTTCAGTTACGGGGGTAGAGGAAACGTTAGAAAGGAGAGAATCGAAGGAGAAGAAAAATGTGACTCAAACAATCAGGACATCAGAGAGGGAAATGAAGCAGAAGGGTCAAGAAGCCAAGGAGTTATTTTCGTGCATAAATCAACACGTACAGGGGGGTGGTAGAGGCTAGAAATGACATACCTAGAGAGTCATACAACAGTTGTGCTACTGGTTCGAGACATGATTTTGACGGGAGCTCTCGACATTAGTGTTAAGCGGAAGAGAGGAAAGAGCAGCTCTTGACTTTCGGTGCAGAATGAGGAGAGCCATGCCTAGCCAACCAACGAAGAAGAGGATAGGAAGAAGGGTGACAGAGAAGGAAGAATGATTTAGTACAAGAGGGAGCCAATTGAAGGAAATCGTTGTGCTCGTTCAATTCGGTTCACGCAAAGAGGAAGACGATTCGCACTGTGTAGGGCTCGACCGCGGTAAGGTATATTAAATTGATTTAATATTAAAACTTAATAATAATAATAATAATAACAATAACAATAATAGTAATAAGATGTTTATTGAATAGAAAATTTAATGGGATTTCATAAAATAAATATTAAATAGTTTATTAAATTAATTAAATTTTTACCATGTTTCGACATTCCATTTTAGAAGAATGACGTCAAGAGTAAGTAGGTTGTCCATCATCAAGATGAATACCCTTATTCTTAAATTATAGCACCATTTTGATATCTCTTATAAACCAGTTTTATGGGTTGTTAATTATGTCTGATTAACTCAATTGATTATTCTTTTATTAAATTTTATCGATCATTTCGATGCAAATGCTTATAATCTCATAATATGAATTAATTGATGAATTATAGTATTACATGTTAAGTGATATGAAATTATGAATGATATGATTTGCATAAATTGTTTGTATATGCATGACTGACTATGATGAAGTCATCTCTTGATTGTACTAGTAGGAGAACATTAATGTACTAGTGCACGTAAATAAAAAAAATATTGATATTGAAGTACCTTAAGTGGTACAAGTTTTAGACGGTGCTACAAAATGACATTGGTATGCTATTGATATAGTAAGATTCATTCAATAGCATTTTGTATGTTATATTAATTTATTAAAAAGCTTATCTGACATGCATATTACTTTTCTTTTCCCTTATATTGAAATTTAAGTGAATAAGTATTCATTGGTTTGCTTGGCTTGCATTTGTTTTAAACTAATTTTTCAAGTATAATTGGTTGATTAAAAGACCAGCGAAAGAAGGGAAAACGTTTATAGAAGGCATGGAGAACCAATAACGAGGTAATTTTTATTTTATTGTTTTAATTTAATTTATTTTAGTAACCCTTTCATTTATTAAACTATAGTTCAAAATAGAAAATTTAATTCACACATAATAACTGTCTGTACCCATTTTGGCCCGGGCCGGATTATGACACCATATATCTAAATCGACCCACTTGCAGCTTTTATAATTATCTTTGAAAGTTAGAGGACTTTTGAGGAACTCTGTTGAAATCTACGAACTGTTAACTTTAGAAGTTTTGCCATAACATACATCCTTTTTTATTGTAAAATAGAACCTAAATAAAAAACATATCACATCTATAATCATTTAAACATTTAAAGCTATTCAATGATCTTATTTATTTCATATCAATTGAATTACTTAACAAATATACTTACCTTGTCGACTAATCTTAAGCTCCATATCTTCTAAACTTTTCTTCTACCATTATAGTTTTAGTTATCAAAACAAGTCTCATCTACCAAAAGTTTTGCCATAACATATATTTTTCTTTCTTGTACAATAGAACCAAAATAAAACCATACCACATCTATAATCATTCAGACGTTTAAAGCGATTCAATTATCATATTTATTTCATATCAATTTAAATTACTTAAAAAATATACTTATTCTGTTGTCTAATCTTAAGTCACATATCTTTTAAACTTTCTTCTATCATTATAGTTTTATTTATCAAAATGAATCTCATCTACCAGTATTATCATTTGTAATGATGTAAAATAAAAAACAAAGGTGATAACGAGTGAGTTCAAAGTAAAAAATAAATGCGGATTGCTTCTTTTGTTTAGCAATCTAGAATTTCATCCATAAATTCTTAAACCTCCAGTTATAACCAAAATATCACCTTAGAAGTTGGCCATTTTTTTTGGAAACGACATGAGATTTGTTTTATGCTCTTGGTCAGTTAATAAGATATAGATTTCTTCTCTGTATTTAAATATGGCATATTGTTCAAAAATTAGACCATAACTTCTACTTCCAAATGACTGATGAATTGGAAAACATAAAGATAAAGCAATAACTGATCTCCTTGAAAATAATAACTTGTTATTTTGAATGGATTATTGATCCCAAAGATACTGACACAAAAAGGTGTTTATACCAAGCTTCTAAGTCACTGTAGTTTAGGTTATATTTGGTGCCTTTGGTTGGTCATGATTTAAAACAAAACTGAATTACGAAAATGACAAAACAATCGACACTACCACCATTGAAAATTTGACAATGGAATGAAACTGAAACCAAGTTTTAAAACCGTGGCTTATACAACAACTCAAAAAATCAAATCTCGGATCCAAGATATTGACATAAATACAAAAAAAAAACATACAAGGGTTCTACGCATGAAAATTCAAGTGTTCTGCTTAATGAAAGAAATAACATAATTTCTAATTGTTGTCCTCATCATCAATCGTTTTCGATGCCAAAGTTCCTCAAAAGTGCATAAGATGTGATAATAATAAAGTAGGATGCACAATAGCAAAGGAGAAGCCAGGCTAATTGGCTTCAAAATCATTAATCCTTTTGAATATATTCAAGAATGGTGGGGCATAGCGAGAAGATCAAATATTTCAACTACGACTTCAAACTCATCAATTCTTACAGACTTTTTTTTATTAATAAATCAAATTAAAGTTCAACAACACTCCCCCCTCATTGACCGCTATCGAGTGTTTGAGTTTTCATTCTGAAAGCACACTAATCTAATTAACTCTTTATAAGTACTTTAAAAAGTTGTAGTACATTTAAGGTACTTCTCTAGCTCAACATTGTAACATTAATTCTATAAGTCCTACTGAAACGTATATAATACATTCTGTATAATAAAGATAAGGTAAAACCATTTTACACAATATATCACTTGAACTCTTAATACTATTACTTGATAATTATATAACATCCATTAGAGTCACATATCATATAATCAACCTTTATTCTACTGATTCTAAATATCATGTATTCTACATATTATTCCTATAGTTGCTATTTTAATTTCAAAATAAGTCTCATGAAACATTTTTGTCATCTTTAACACCACCACCAACATGATGAGCAGAGCAGTAACCATAAAAGATGATAATGAATTCCAACTTTCATCAAGTAAAGCATTTGAATTTTAGCCAGTAAATTTGATACCGGAGTTCACCCAAAAGCCACTAGGAGATTTTTATAACTCAAACACAACAAGGTTACAATCAAAACTCAAAACACGAAAGCAAATACAAGGCAATACGACTCTTCGGCTAGGGCTAAGCGGGGCAGCCAGTGGACAGCGGTGGTGAGGGAGATTGAATAACTAGTCACAGGCTGTAAGTGGGTAGATAGGTGGAGATTTGGGGCAACAAGAAGGCTTACGATTGAAGCTGGCAGCAGTTGTAGGGTTGGCAGTGAAAGCAAGGAGTCAGTGCCTGTGAGGGGCTATGAGCTGGAGGGGAAGGGAAGCTGCGGTTAAAAGCAGCAGGGATGTTGGTAGGTTAGTGGCGGCTAGATCAGCTGGATGGATGGTGGGTTTCGGCTGGAACAGGGAGGAGTAGAGAAGGGAGTTAGGGTTGCCAGTAGGTAGTAGGAAGGGAGTTGGTGCACAGGTCTGTGGATGGCAACAAGCAGCAAGCAGAAAAAGGTGATAATACACACCACCTGGGAATAAGTTACATCCAGAGCACCTTCTTGCCATCGGATACAGCCCTAGAAGGAAAAACGAGACGTCGACAGCTGTCCAAACAGAAATCTCAATAAAAACAAACGCTAAACAAAGTAAATGACATATTTATAATAGTAAATAAGGAGGGGGGAAGACCATCCCGTAGGGCAGCTAACCTAGCCCAAACCAAGGGCCGGTTACCCCTTGCACACCTAGCCAAACCAGTCAGCCGGTTCAGCCCATCTTAGCCCCCGTGCCAATATCTCGGGATTGAGGGAGCTTAGAACTCGTTCGTTGAAACTTCTGTTTGCACGTGATAGTGATGGAGTTGTTGGAACCTTCCAAGGCTAACGGATCTTCAACTGCGGGCCTAGTAGCTTCTGGATCCCACTGTCGACTGCAATGTCTCCCAAAACGTCGGAGGAGTTTTCTCCACTTGCAAGCATACATTCATATCGCTCCATCCTTCCGTGGTGGTGGTGCTACGATTAGAGGGGTTGAACCAAATGGAGGAGGAAGCTTGGTTGCTAGTTATGGTCAAGAGGAATGGGGGGAATGGTTTGAGATGGCAGCTGGGAAGGTGAGGGTTGGCTACGGCTGGAAACAGGGAATGAGGGATGGTTGGGTGGTCGGTGGATAAAAATGAGAAGAAAGGAGGTGATAGGGTGACCGACGACTGGAAGTAGGAAATAAGGGAGACAGTAAGGTGGCCGACGACTGAAAGTAGAGGAGGGGCACAGACTGAAGGGCACTAAACAACAAAGTGATTGTGTGGAAGATTAGGAAGAGGCAGTCATAACCTCGAAGCAGGATACATCCGGATCACCACCTGTCTCAGATACAATCATAGCAAGGAAAAACACTTGGAGACAAAATCTGAAATTAGAAAACAAAGTTGAACTGTAAAATAGCAAGCAACATATTTATAATAAAGTAATTAGGAGGAGGGGGGAAAGGGGTGGCAGTTCCCGTCCAATAGCATAGTCGATCGGTCTAGCCTCCTATTGGACCAAGACCTCCTTGCTGAATCGGTTGAGCCTGATTCAATCTAGGAATGGGTGTGTTTCAACTTCATTTGTCGAAGTTTTTGTCTCCTTGTAGTACGATTCTGCAACATTGAATGTAGTAGAAACAGCATAGTCCAAGGCAAATCGATCTTATAAGCATTGGTATTCAGCTTCCGAAGTATTTTGAAAGATTTATCTGCTCTGAACTTGAATTTTCTGAATGCTCCCACTAAAAATCTTTCTTTCTTCAAGTGAATCCATGCTAGGTCTTCTTCTTGAAAAGTCACCTTCTTTTTGAACTTTTTTCCACGTGCTTGATACTTGCGATTTTGCTTAATGATTTCCTTCCCAACATCCTCGTGCAACTTCTAAATGTCATGCACCCATTCCTCAACATCCTCGCCAATCTCTGATGTCAATAAGTGGGGTGCCAATTTCAGTGGCATGAACGGATTGCGTCCGTATACAATCTTAAATGGGGTACGTCCTGTCGTCTGACTCACAGATCTGTTGTAGACAAAATCGGCTTGAGCTAGAATCAAATCTAATACTTGATATTCTTCCCAAGAAAGCAACTCAGCAAATTTCCAAGGCGAGCAGGAGAGTGATTGCGTGGGTCAGACCTGGCTGTTTTTTTGTGAATGAGTTGCAAAACTCAATTGAAGCTTAATGTCTCGTTTTCCCCACAGGGTCCTCTAGAAGTAACTCAAAAACTCGTCATTCCTGTCTGAAGTGATGGTCTTGGATATCTCATGTAACCTCACAATCTCCCTGAACTAAACGCGGCAAAAAGCGATGCATCCAACGTCCAGTGGCAAAGTACGAAATGCGCCATCTTCGAGATTCAGTCCAGCACGAATATGACTAAATTCTTATTTCGCTGTCCTCGGAAGGCCCACCACAAAATTCATGCTAACATCCACCCATGGTGCCTCTACAACCACAAAGAGACACTCTTTCAATTTGATGATCGCTCGTCTTACCCTTTTATCTTCTGGCACGTCCTTCTACTCAAAGATTCTCTCAATTAACTGCAATCATTTGATGAAGTCTTCAGGTAGATCCGCATTTATTCAGAAATCTTTGTACTCCATACATGGCCACCTCTCTTGGCCTCACCTGATATTGAATTTGAAAGTGTCATGGTATGTCTTCTTCATCACTGAAACCCTCCCTATAGAAGGGGTTGAAATTATTATCTCTTTCGCCCCTTCGACATTCCCTGTCACGATCGAGGGTAATGCCCGCATGGTTTTCATCCTCCATGTCTGTAAACCTCCGATAGTGTTAAAGGATTTTCATTGTATCACTTACTGAGTAGGCTCAGACATGTATCTCCTTGGTGGCATATCAAGGTTTCAGGGTTAGGAGGTTAAAAAGGGTGTACAAGACTAATTAAAGGTGTGGTAAAATTAATTTGAGATTATCAATTTTGAAAATTAGCAAGAAAAAATTATGATCAAATTTTGTTTATGGCTTGGGAATAGGAAAGAAATTTTTTCGTGGAGATGGCTTGGGTAGTAACGAATGCTAGGAAATACTAGGATATGACTAGACTTAAGCTTGTTTTGATATTAAATGATACCGGAGTTAACCCAAAAATTACAATGGAATAATATTTTGTTGCTGAAATTAAAAGGGGGTACAAATATGATACTTTAAAACAGAAAAAACAATGACACGACACCCAACTAGAGCATAGATCGAGGTGGTGGTGCTGCGGTTGGAGGGGTTGAACCNAAAAAACAATGACACGACACCCAACTAGAGCATAGATCGAGGTGGTGGTGCTGCGGTTGGAGGGGTTGAACCGGATGAGGGAGTAAAGTTGGCTGCTAGAGAGGGTAAGGAGGAATGAAGGAGACGGTTTGAGCAGGCAGCTAGGATGATGAGTGCTATCTAGCAGCTAAAAACAAGGAAGGATAGTTGGGTGGCCAATGGCTGAAAGCAAGGAGGAATGAGGTGATAGGGATGACCGACGGCTAAAGGTAGAGAATAAGGGAAAGCGATAGTAGGGCACTAGGCGGTTAGAAGCAGGAGAGGGGGGAAGGTTGTCGGGCAGGGGCTGAAGGGCAAAGAGTGGGAAAGTGATTGCGTGGGGGATTAGGTAGAGTTAGTCACGAACTCGGAGCTGGATACAGCCAGAGCACCACCATTCCTCAGATACAACCCTATTAAGGCAAAACACCTAGAGGCAAAAATCTAAAATCAGAAAACAAAATTGAATCCTAAAATAACAAGCAACATATTTATAATAAGGTAATTAGGAGGAGGGGGGAGGGGCGGCAGTTCCCGCTCAGCCGGACGGTCCAGCCTCCCTGTTGGGCTGGCACCTCCTTGTTGAACCGGTTGACCCCGGTTCAACCTAGCCCCCACGTCAAAATCATTAAGTGATTTGGTTACGATAAAAAAAGTAGCATGAAACTCAACGGAGTTCTCCCATAATAGATGAGAATTGTCTTCATATTCTTGATGTTTTAACAAAATTATGTATTTCTTGTTTGTGCTTAAAAAATGCATTAGTTTTTTGTTGTAACCAAGAATGTAAGCCTCTTCCTCTTTTCGGTGAGACTTGAAGCACGATAGTACACAAATGATCAAATAGCTTGCACAATTTTTAAGGAATTCTACATTTACTTATCAAATAAGATAGTCTAACCATCCTTCACCACAACCATCTCATGATTGTTGGTAAACAGCAAATCCATCAACTATTACATCATAATATAAATACTTAGGTTCTTTTTTCCATTTTGAATAACATCTTACACTTGCATGTCTTCAAATTCACAACTTTTTCTCTGAAAGTAAGTTTCACAATCTTCTTTAAGCAACATGAGAGAATATGTTGTTGACCTCGCTTTCGATCGAGGTGCATTTTTCCCCTCCTTAGTAGCCTAAGATCTAGCCGTAGGACCTTTCTGCGACTACTCCTAGAAAACTAGTAAAGGAGCCCTCCCCATTAGCAATTCTAAACTTTTCTTCGCTCGACTTGACGTTCCATGTATTAGTCTTTACCGCTATTGCAGGTAAAGCTACTCCAAAGGAACTCAGAGAGTATTCCTATAAGACTGTCGGCCTTAGGATTGACTGTACTCGTTAATTTGGCATCGCCGTGCTCTTTGCCGTCCTGTTTAATCGAATATGAGCCGAGTTTTTGACGTACTTCGGGTCGCGACGTGTTTTCGTTCCAATCTTCAATGAGGATGCCTGGACGACTCGGATGACGAAACGAACTGCGCCGATGCGTCCGAAACATTGATTTTGTCTAGGGGACGTTCGTTTCATTGGGGAAAATACATATTTAAATGTTATTTATAATAATAAATAATATTTTATTATTATTATTATTATTATTATTATTATTATTATTATAATTAATAACTTATATTAAAACCCTTAACCTAAACATATCTTCCTCCCCGCCTCATTCTCTAGAACCCGTGGGCCTACCTCTGCCCTAGCGTGGCTCGTTCGATTGTCTGGCCCGCTCCTTCGTGCCGTTGGGGAGATTTCATTCCCGTGTTTGCCTCTCGCACGCGAGACACCTCTCGCAGTTGCTCATCCCGTATTCTATCCTCTGCGGATATCTTATCCCGTATGCTCTCGATCCTCCCTGCGCAGAGCGTAACCTCTGCGAGGATCATATCCTCTGTCTCTCTCGATCCTTCTTGGATCCGTATGCGATCCTCTAATCATTCCCTCTCCTTCTCACTGGTTTATATGAGACTCTACTTGGTGCATTTCGAAAGGCCGAAATTTTTTCTAAGGAAACTCTGCTATTTTTTCTTTCTCACTCACTTCTTTGATTTTCTGGTGCTTGAATTGATTTCCTCTTGCTGTTGGAAGATGAATTGAAGTTGGGGAGTTCCTTTAAAGTTCCTGTGTTACTTTCTTTTTGCTTTGAGGAGATATTTTTTTCCCTTTTGCGCCTTGCCTCTTTTCGGTTTTGCTCTCTGTCGAGTCTCTGTTAGCTTGGTGCAATGGATAATGTGGCATGTTAGCTTAGTGTTGCACTTATATTTTTGAAAGACATGTTACTCCAGCATCTAGAGAGGAAGTATGAGCATGTTCTACGGATTGGACTTGATTACTTGCTTAGAACGGTGGAAATATAGCATGATATAAGTACCTCTCTTTTCTCTACTTGCTTGAGATGAAACTATGGCATATTTCTATTACTGTGAATAAGAAGGTTGAAACATGGCTTTGAGACAATGTTAGCTCCTCTTTCAAGCATGTTGGGATATGTATTATAAAGCTTTTCATTCATTCTTATCTAACATGAGATATTGGAAGGGTTATTTGGCCTTTCATGCACGAGAAGAGCTTGGTTTTGACATGTCACGGATTCTTTTTGCTCAAAATGCATGTTAGGAATAAGTTTATATTGATTTGAAAAAGTTCTATAGTTGTTCTTATTTGAAGCATGTGGTGGCCCTATGTTTTGATATTTTGAAGGCATGAAGGTGTTTTTCTAGCTTTCATTGTGGCCTAATTTTGAGCCTTCGTTGCGGCTTGATTTTTGGCCCTTGCTGGTTTTCAGTTTGCTTAAGGATGGCTGGGTTTGGATTCATTGTCATAAACTGTATTTGTAGCTTATAAAATTTCGGTTTTTAGCCTCCCTTGGGGCTCGGTTTTCACCTTGAAAGGGCATGGGATGTTGTTTTTGTTGAGGCTTGGCTTTTGGTTTTGCTTAAAACATTGTCCTAATTGTTTAAGCTTCACGTATGGGCTTTGAAGGGTTTGCTCTTGGCTTTGTTTGGGGGCTCGGTTTGCTTGCTTTAGCTCCTATCTGAGAGCCCGTTTTTGGTGTTTATTCTTACCCCTGCTCCATAGTTGTGGGAGGGTTTGGTTTCATTTGCTTTGACTCCTGCTAGGGGCTCGGTTTTGGCATCTTGTGAGTGTTTTTGGCTTAAAAATACATATTGTGGAAGAATTTATTTTGATTTAGAAGAGTTTCATAGCTATTCTTGTTTGAAACATATGGTCGTCCTATATTTTGATGTCTTGAGGGCGTAGAGATGTTTTTTAGTCTTAGTTGTGGCCTGGGTTTGAACCTCGATTGTGGCTTGGTTTGGCTCTGATTGTGGCTCGGTTTTGCCTTGTTTTGCCGCTACCCGAGAAATGGCTTGGGTTTTGATTTTTGTTGGTATTAGCTCCTACCCGAGAGCTTGTTTTGGCATACTGTGTTGTCCTTATTCGAGAACTGTTAGCTGGTTTTGATGGATTGGTTTGGAAGTTTATAAGGCTGCAGTTTGATATTTGTCTGGTTCCTAGTCGTGGGTTTGTGATGTGGTTGAGTTAGCCTCTCCCTTTGGTCCTACTCATGAGCTCACCATTGAGATTTGCTCCTCTTGCAGTCCTTACCCGTGAGACCTAATGAAGGTTGTTTGGTGTGATTTGGTCCTTCTTGTTGGGCTTGAATGCCTTGAATGTTATTGATGAATCAAGTTTGTCATCCCAAAAATTATAATCATCTTATTTATCCTTTTCTGTATGCCGAGGGAACACAGTAGCCGTTGGTGGTTCTTTTGGTTGCCTCAGTCGTGAGCCTTGTTGTTTCTTTGGGTTGCCTTTGGTCGTGGGCCTCAAAAGTCGTTCCTTGTTGCCCTGAACCGTGAGCCTTAGTAGTTGCCTCTCTTGTGGGTTGCTTTGGCCGAGAGCCTTAGCTGTTGTTCATCTATTTGTTGAAGCCCGGTCGTGAGCTTCTATGTGGTTTTAGCCAGAGGATTTCATGCTTATTTGATACGAGGAGATTTTCATTATGTCCAGAATTGAATAGCTTTAATGTTGGCGAGATTTTTGGAAGTATAAGTGGTCGTCGTCCCAAGGTTATTTTCCTTTTGTTTAAATTGTGAAGTTTGGGAGATTTCCGAATTCTATCTTGGGAGAATACTTGGTTGAGACGACTTGATTTCATAAAGATATCTTTGGAGTTTGATATCGACGTCAGGAGGTCATTTTGATTCGGGTTAAGTCATTTATAAAAACGTGAGAAAATGATACCCTTTCGGATTGATTCAAGGATCTTCGGGTTTTCCTTTTCAGGTCTTTTCGTCACGAGTTTTGAGAGTTGATTCATCCTTCGTTATTTTCGATGTTTTAGGTGAATCAATCCCTCCTCTCTCTCACCCCATTTTTGTTCTTTTTTTCCTTGCTTCTAGGTTCGGTATTTTATGTTTATGTCCGATACATAAGTATCAACGTATAGTCCTTTGCGATACGTGAAACCATCAAACAAGGTCGCAAATAGGTCAGTTTTGTTTTAGAGCTTAGGGCGGTAATGACAAAAACACACCGGAGATAGAACATAATGATATGTCATCCTACGACATTGGGATCCGATTCAGGAACCTGGCGAGCTGTAGGATGACAGTATCATTTACCGACACAAGACTAGCGGGAGTTGATCCGAACCTTCTTAGATTGTTGGTAGTTTTATACCCGACAGCGCGATCGACACGTGGACAACTACTTTTCAAAATTAATAAAAACAAATTTGATAAGTAACAAATACACCTTTTTTGTAAAACAAAAATACATTTTTGGCTACAAACAAAATTGATGCAGCTCACTTTTTACATGTTTGAAACCTATGTGCATGCTGAAAATATAAATTTTAAATACATTTTAAACATCGGTTGTTCACCTGTTTAGGCTAAGGAGTGTCCTCCTAAGTTAGGTTCGATAAGACACCCTTCAAGTTGAGTGACGAGCTTTATACATCCGGGTGACCGTGTAGCCTTCGACGACCCTCGAGTACTAACATATAGTTGAGTCTAGCCCCGACCCGAGTGCTTGCGGTCCCCCTCTCTTAGGACTTTTTCATATGTTTTTCTTGAGATTTTTGGGCAAAGCACTCGTGCTCTCTTTTCAGGATTTTCTAGTATTTTCTACGATTTTTCATCGATTTGTCGTTTCGTCGATTTCCTCGCATTTCTCTTGTCGTGAGTCTTTTGACGACCTTTCTAATGTTTTCTGGACGATTTTTTTTACTTCGTTTATAAAAAGCATTTCAGTCTGCTTCCCCAAATTTTGTTGTTTGTACCTATTGCATCAATTACACCTAAGGAACAACAGATCTCCTAGGTATACAGGTTTGTTTTATGTTTACGACATGTTATTCTCTCATAATCACTTCCCTGTTGTACCTTTTACTTTTCTTTACAATGCAGGTTGCACTGCACTGCATACCATACTGCGAGTCTTGTGCTACATACTTTGTTGTTATGCTATACACTGTACAACTTCAACATGTTATCTATAAAATATTTGAAAAACTATAACCATAGGGCCGCTGAATTTGACATTATAACCTGACACCCTATAAAACTTAAAATCGTCACGACAAGGAGCTTGGAACTAGCGCGGTGGGCAGCACGACTATCTTCAACAGCAAAACATGTCTACCCCAGCTAAACCATTCCTTTCCTAGAAATTAAAACAAGCCATAGGATTTTGAGGTTGTTCGCCTAGCGTAACATAAATCTTCAACTTTTCGTTAGGTGTTTGTATAGCTCTACTGTACGACCTAAGCCTTAACTCGTTTTAAGATTCTGAGGTTGTCATTCGTCACGACCTAAATCTACATATCTTTCAGGCTATTTGTATGATCGTTTCATATGAATGTAAGCCCTAATAAATAAAATTGGCAGGATGAAACACTTGAATAATTTCTCCTCGAAACTGAAGTCAAACCATAGGGTAGACTGGTAAGTCACCGAGGATCTCCTCTGGATCTGTGACATCCCCTAATTCTTCCTCATTTGGATTCTACAATAAATGTTCCAAATTTGAGTCATTTTCCTTTCACACTTCTTTGTCCGATTACGTTGAAACGTCCATCATTTTGACCTCCTTGAAGATAATTTTTCCTGATTTTTATCGAGAGTATTCTTGAGTGACTTCGGTCATTCAATATGCAATTAACTATAAGGACTTGCCCTTATAGGAAGCTTTTTCGAATCCAGCTTAAAATAAACCCCATTCAATTTTTCATATTAAATAGGAGAATTTGTCAGCAAATAAAACGGTTTCGCAGACCAAACAGACGTCATTTATTTCTTAGTTTATTTGATCGAGTGTCATTCTCAAGTCTTGTGTTTATCCCTCAAAATAGATACATGGTTTGAGGTAAAGCGCTCTTTCATTTAAACTATAAAAAATATGAGGTCAGTTTGATTTTCATATTTATTTTTAAACTTAAATCTATATGTAAATTAAAACGTCCTTCCGAAGCGGGCGACGGAATTTCAATTCCAGCAACCGACAGCTTCATACGGGCAACTCCCCCAACCTTTCAACTTTTTATCGCCGACATATGCTTATATAAAATATTTTATTTTGTGCTCTCTTTATCACTATCTTTGTATTTGTATCACGCTTGTCATCAATTGGCATAAGAGTTCTAATTACTAGATCTAAACAACTCCCCATAATAAATTTTAATAACAATAAAAAGTCTCTTCCCTTCCGTCAAACATCACATCGCTTCTAAGCCATGTCTCTTTGATGCAACCAATTAGCCCACCTTCTAGCTTGTGGACCTTTAGCTAAACTTCAGACAACCATGAGTCACAACCCATGCAATTCTCATAATTACATAATATTTTAAAATTATAATGCAAATTGCTAATCATTTCTCAATCACCCATAAACGTTGCATCATATTGGATTCCCCAATTGTAATATTATCGCAGTGCCTTCAATTTATGCAAATCATGCATCAGCAAGCCAACGAAATGCGTCTACTTATTATGAAAGCTTTATGCATCTTTAACCCTTCGCTTGCATTCCCACTGGCAATTCACCTATTAAATTCATATTCCTAAAGGAATAACTCCCGCAAATCTCATGCACCCTTTTGAATCATGCTTGCGTTTGAACGCCCATTGCACATCATACACAAACCAGCACACTCCCCATCGTCTCATCATTTCTCCAATAATTTTCTACCTGCAAACCTGCATTGCATATCTCATATCGACATCCACACAAAACATTTAAGTTTTGCAAACCCGATGCTTCAATCAGTTAGTACATCCAAGCCAAAATCAATTTAAAAAGGGTTCAAAGACCTCGATCTTACAAATGCCTTCTAGAAAGTTTTCATAATATAACTGAGGATCAATTATGAGAGCAAGGATAGCTCTTCCCTCAAGACTTAACTTCCTAATAAAGGATTTCAAAATCATAACCTCTTCTTCTAAATAGATTTGTGATTCATTTCTTCTTATGGATGAATTTTGCAAGTTTTGCAGCAACGGACTCCAATTTCATCCAATATTTCAAAACCCTAGAGTACTTTGCAGCCTAAGAAAATTAATGTACTATTAGTCTACCTCAGTCCTTATTCATGAGTATATATTTTAAATATTATTAAATGCATCATGCAGTTATGATTCTTGGTCATGTCATCTAGAGAGAGTAGAGTTCTATGCAACCAAAGAAATTAGTGTAGTGCAAGTTTACCCCAATCCTTATACCTGAGCCAATAATTTCAATATTATTCAATGTTACCATGCAGTCACCCTTGTTTATCATCTTATCAAATATGCCGGTAAAATAATAATTAGAAATTTAAATATGTATGTCATTATTCAAATTCTACCAAAGTTGGAATGCCCTTAAATTTATGGCTAAAATAAATAGTAAGTCTTGAGCTATAATTCAAATGATAAAAATACAAGTCTTACACTTGGCATCCAGAATGGGGATTAAATCACCAATCTAAGGTTCCTTCATGCTCTCAATCATTATAATCTTGTCTCCATTAAAGTGGATTTCCTTAATTTCCTTAATCCCATTCATACATGTCAGTAGCTCAAAATATCTCACACAATAGCCCATAATATAGTATAACAAACTTCTTACATTATGTGCACTATAAAGCATAGTGCAAATGTCACACAATACTTTTTTTAATTGTTTGGTTTATTGCTTAATTTAAACTATTTGCATGTAAAACAAATAAATACTTCATTATAGGCTCCACATAGCATAATGAGTGTCTTCATTACAAGATTCAATTATTATACAAACGTGTTATATTGAGTACTTCAAATAGTATGGCATATTGCTAAGTAGAAATCTTTATCCTACTCCGCAAGATTTCTCAACACGTATGGCATATTGCTACATATAAATCTTATTAAGCACGCACCGACAAATCAACAAAAAATATCTCCATCTCATCCAAACCTCCAGCATCTACACCCTTTTACTACATTCTCGCTTGTAATTCATGAATCAAACTCACTATCACTATGCTTGACACCCATAGATCTTGTGCGCTCCTTCATAGAAACTCACATAAATTCATATGCATTTGGCTGCCATGTGCCCATTTTGTGCAAAATAGTATAATCTATATTGATATAATTGCATCTTGAAAAAACTCCACTTGCAAACCCCCATCTGCACATCTCATATTCATTTTCATTGCCTTGCTCGTCATCACAGGATATCTCATCTCAAGTATATTTTGCTGGCACTTAGATAATGATTATAGTAATTAAAAGCAGAATATTGGTCATTAACGAAGCCAAAATAAAATTAGAAATTCTTTGGTCACCAATCTAGCTACTGTGAATTCTAATCATAATGCCATCATATATATACTAATACATATACATATACATATACATATACATACATACATACATACATACATCTCTCTCTCTCTCTCTCTCTCTCTCTCTCTCTCTCTCTCTCTCTATATATATATATAAAGGAAGGAGCGACGGAGGAGACAAGACCTAGCCTACTATCGAAGAAGAAGAGGAGAGGAAGAAGAATCACAGAAGAGGGAGGGTCAAGCTCGTGTGTTGTCGACGAAGGGCCATCGCGATCGTCCTCTTCTCTTTCGCGCCCAACGACGAAGGGCCTCGACGTCTTCCTGCTGTGGTTTTGTGTCTGTCGAGCTATGGTGAGGTTTTGTCTTCCTGCCGATGTCGACTGCAGCTTGGCATCTTCTGCGGGACTGTGTCCGTGCGGGCGTCGTGCGCGTCTCTGCGGGATTCTGCGACGTTCTTTATCTGCGGCTATGCAACATCGCCCCAGACCTCTTCTGTCCTATTTGCAGCTCTTCTCCCTTGCTGTGACTTGCTGTGATGGAGCTTCCTCCTTCGGTTGAGCCCGGTAAAACCTCTTTTGCCCACATTGTAGGTAATCATCAGAGGGAGATAGCGGTTATCTTCCCCTAAAGTTAAGGAGAATCGTGATGGTAAAAGTTTAAGAATGCAAACAGGAAGAGTAGAAAGACAACACTATTTTTCTCTGAGTCAGAAATTTCAATCTTGACTGACAAATTCAAATTTGCTCTCATTGGGAAATTTCAGTGGAGACACCCAGCTATGGAAGTTATCAAAAAAAGTTTTGATTATACCAAATTAGCATGCAAGTGGAAAGTGGGGCTCATGGATGGGAGCATGTTTTGATTCAATTAACAGTGTCTGAAGACTACACTCGTATTTTCTCCAAAAAATATATTAACATTGTTGGTAAACCAATGAAACTACTCAAGTGGTCTCCTGATTTTGACCCCAATCATAAACCTCTTACTGTACCGGTATGGTTTAGTCTATCAGGTCTCAAGCTGCATTTTTTTCATTATCAAGTTCTCTACTCTATTGGTGTCATACTTGGGGACCTTCTGAAGCTAGATCTACCCACTTTCAACCTTAACAGACCTTTTGTGACCAGAATACTTGTCTGATGTTACCGAAGTCTGGTTGGGCACAATGCATAGTGGATATTGGCAACAAATCGTCATGGAGCATAGACCTTCTTATTGTTCTCATTGTAAGATGTTTGGCCATACTCTTGATAAATGTCATAAGCTTCGCCCTAATTTAAAACCTAAATATCAAGTGAATAAGGATGGTTTTAAGGATATATCTATACCACCTGGAGAGAGCTACCACAGGACAGATTTTGGTGTTTGATTTTCTCGCCCCTGCCGTTACTGTTACTGCGAGTGATGTGATGCTGACACCTTCAAACCCCATAGAAAACAATACTGATGGACAATTACCTACAAATGATAGTGTTCATACTGATAATCAGAATAACCTCGTAGTTCCACTTCTTCAAGAAGTATCCGGTGTATAGGCAACTCATACTTCACATATACTAGCACCTATTGTGGGTATTACGGTTGGTATTCCCTCTGCTTCAGCTCTACCACCCCATCAGACTGATTTTTCGGATGAAGAATGGTAGGTCTATTCCAGAAGGAAGAAGAAGAATAGAGACTAGCTCCAATTCGGGAACATATTGGATAATACATTGGTTACTACTAGCAATGTCAAACATCTTACCAATTTATTAGCTTGACCAAATTGGGTCGCTCTCTGGCCACCTGATACTATGTATTTTGGCACTTTTAGGCTCTTTATTTTAGTATCTAATGTATTTTCTGTTTTTTCTAGTTTTGAAACCTTTTGTGGTCGATATCGTGCCCTTCGCTTTTCTAAGAATGCAAGCAGGAAGAATGGGATAATACATTGCCCCATTCCTTCATTATTCGCGGCCGCGCTTCAAACCCTCCTTTCCGCGTTCCGTTCGAACGTATTACTCTCCAGCCCCTCGATCGATCTCGTCCCCAATACCGTGCCCTTCGCTTCTCCTCTCCGATCTCTCACCCTTCTCTTGTGATTTTCTCCCAAGCCATCCCGGTCGCGGTCCAAGGCGAAGATCAAAGCCGGCTCCAGGCGGAGATCGAAGGTTTCCTTCAAACAACAGTTCCCGGCTCCAGGTGAGGATCGAAGCCGGATCGAAACTTTCGCCATCCACTTACAACATTTTTTGTCATCCCGACTCAGACGAAAGGCTCCATGGAGTAGACGATCGAAGATCTCCTTCAGCCCTTCTCTTCTCAACACCCTCCCCGTCCACTGTAAGCATTTTTGGTGGAGTGAAAAATTGTTTTGTTGTCTAGATGTAGTATTTCTTCTTCATTTATAGTTGTTTGGAATATTTTGGCACAAGTAGTGTAATGATAGGAAGAACCCTTAATTTTTATGGAAGTATATAAATTTTATTTTTATGTCCTTTGATTAATTTGTTGTGTTGTTTGCTCCTATTATGTGTTCATGAACTAACTAGCTTTTGTTGAAATTTTGTTTGATGGATTGTTATTAATAGAATTGTGCTAAGCCATGTGTAATATGTTCCATTGCACGCTACTTGCTAATGATTGTTGCAGCATTCCCAACTACCATCACACTAAAGCATAGAAAGAGGATGATTTAAATGTTCATTTATGAAGTTAATATATACATAGGTGCTATAGAATGTTGTATGAGCAAGATTATAAACTTGCAGAAATTTAAGAGTTTTCTTCGACTATTTTTTAAGGTTTTTTTATATAAGCTATTTAATATGATATTTGAAGTGCTTTATGCTTGACTGTCCTGAGTACAACAAAAGAAATTTTATATGAGCCATAATCCTTGGTTTAAATGTCCTTAGTTTATGCTATTCTAATAGGGGTTGTTTCAGGAATTCTATAAAGGCTATTTGATCTATTCCCTGGGAAAATTCAATTGAAGAACTTGGATCTATGCATCCGGATTTCCAAAATCTTAAATATGACACTAGAATTCAAATATTGCACTTGCACATGCTACAAACCCTATGATGTTCGTGCAGCTAGTATTATATGTATGGTATTGAAAGCTTGGATGTTAGACTTTGAAGTGGTTTATATGTAAATCTTATAAGATTCTGAATAACTCCTTTTTTATTATCATCCCTTTACAATTACTTTATCTATAAATATAAAGCGGGTCTCTTGAATTCTTGATTGAATTTTAGGTATATAGATTGAGCAATAAGTCTTTTTCATTTTTAATGATTGAGTCAATGATAGATATATATATATATATATATATATATATATATATATATATATATATATATATATATATTATTGATTTATTCTGTCTTAAAGCAGGTAGATGGTTTAAAAATGAAATTTTCCCTTTGTGATAGATGTGTGGGGATTTGAAGTAATCGTAGACTTTGGGTTTGAATGGACAGTTCAGATAAGTCCATAAAGTTTGTATTTGAACTATGTAGATGTATTGAGATTGAAGATTTTGTAATTCAAATATATCCATATCAATAACACTGAAATTTTGAATATAAATTTACTTGCTGAAATTTGCATTCCAATATATTTCTTGATTAACTGAACTTCAACATATTTAAACCTATACTGCACTTAATTTGAATGTGTACTTGCAGTTTTATTATATATATATATGTATTACGACATCTGAATTTAATTATATAGATACAGTTTTTTAGCTTTATGCCACATTTGTATAAATAGGATATCATTTTAAAGGTCTGTGTTGGATTTCATGATTTTTTTTATCCCTAAACTTAATTTTTTTTTTTACATACATATTGCCTTATGAAAAGCAAACCATTTTCTTGACGATTTTCATTGAATTCCTGAACTATGACCGCTTAGTTGTCTTTTGAGTATTCTATGTAGTTACTAAAGAACTGACTATTCTTTTTTTACTTACAATTATTCCTTGTATTTATATTTTAAGTTGCTTTGTGTAACTATAAATTCTTCATATAGTTCCAACATGTCTAAGACGAATGAAGAGGGTCCATCAGCTATGTGGGATAAAAAAGTTACAAATATTTTTGCAATCTCTGCATTAAAGAAAAATAACTCAGAAATAGGTCAACCACATATTTTAACAAGGAAGGTTGACAAAATATTGTGAGGAGCTTCAAAGAATTGACGGGACGGAATTACGACAGGCTCAAATTTAAAAACAAATGAGATCATATGAAGAAGGAATGAAAAATTTGGAAGGAGTTAAAACGCGGATCTACCGGTTTGGGTTGGGAACCCATTAAGCGAACAATCGATGCTCCAGAGAAATGTTAGGTTGAGAAATTAGAGGTAAATTTTACACTCTCAATTTTTTATTTCTCATAATGTTTTGGTTTAACAACTAATCGTTCTAAATACAATGTTACAAACAATGTCGTCAGCGAAGAAATATAATCGGTGCAGACTTGAGCCGGACTTTAAAGAAAAACTTGACATAATATTTAAGGGGCTTATCGTGACGGGAAAGCATCTATTCAACCCTAGTGAGATGGGTTTTGCAGGCATACAAGATGACTTCCTCCCTGAGCAGTTGACAGCTGATGAAGAAGTACGTAGTATTAACTAGAGGGAGATGAAGGAGTCCAGTTCACCATCAAAGAAACTCAGGCTTGGTAGGAGGAAGAAAGAAAATGACAATTTTGTGAAAACTACCTTCGATCAACTCATTGATGCTTTTAGAGCTCCAACACCTGCTCCACTCCCTGATAACACCATCTTAGAATGTATTGGAGTTTTGGACCAAATTCCTGAAGTTGTTGCCGACATGCGATTTCATGCAAAGTGTGTGAAAAAACTTGAGAATCCTATCTGTAGGCAAATATTCATGGCGCTGCAGCCTGAATTGCGCGTAGAATGTTTTGGTAGATGAATGAGTTTTTTTGTGATGTTATTTGTACCTTTTGTTGTGTTATGTACTGCTAAATGGGTCATTTTAATATGTTGATTTTTGTACTCATGTTTTTGTTAATGTACTTCTAAATGATTCATGTTCTTTTATAAATTGATCTTTGTACATTTTTTATTCAATGAGTAATTTGTAGGCCTTAATGTTTNTATTTGTATGATCGTTTCATATGAATGTAAGCCCTAATAAATAAAATTGGCAGGATGAAACACTTGAATAATTTCTCCTCGAAACTGAAGTCAAACCATAGGGTAGATCGGTAAGTCACCGAGGATCTCCTCTGGATCTGTGACATCTCCTAGTTCTTCCTCCTTTGGATTCTACAATAAATGTTTCAAATTCGAGTCATTTTTCTTTCACACTTCTCTGTCCGATTTCGTTAAAAAGTTCATCCTTTTGACCTCCTTGAAGATAATTTTTCCTGATTTTTATCGAGAGTATTCTTGAGTGACTTCGGTCATTCAATATGTAATTAACTATAGGGGCTTGCCCTTATAGGAAGCTTTTTCGAATCCAACTTAAAATAAACCTCATTCAATTTTTCATATTAAATAAAGGAATTTGTCGGCAAATAAAACGGTTTCGCAGACCAAACAGACGTCATTTATTTCTTAGTTTATTTGATCGAGTGTCATTCTCAAGTCTTGTGTTTATCCCTCAAAATAGATACATGGTTTGACGTAAAACGCTCTTTCATTTAAACTATGAAAAATATGAGGTCAGATTGATTTTCATATTTATTTTTAAACTTAAATCTATATGTAAATTAAAGCGTCCTTCCGAAGCGGACGACGAGATTTCAATTCCGGCAACCGACAGCTTTATACGGGCAACTCCCCCAACCTTTCAACTTTTTATCGCCGACATATGCTTATATAAAATATTTTATCGCCGAAATATTTATGGCGCTGCAGCCTGAATTACGCATAGAATGTTTTGGTAGATGAATGAGTTTTTTTGTGATGTTATTTGTAGCTTTTGTTGTGTTATGTACTGCTAAATGGGTCATTTTAATATGTTAACCTTTGTACTCATGTTTTTTGTTAATGTACTTCTAAATGATTCATGTTCTTTTATAAATTGATCTTCGTACATTTTTTATTCAATGTGTAATTTGTAGGCCTTAATGTTTTTATTTCTTATTTTTTGCTCCTCCTATGTCTTAACAATTTCTTTAACACATACATTTTGTTCATTTAGGATGGATCCGCAGCAGGAAGATCGTAAAAGAATGACATGAGTTGCAGCTATTGCAATATTATTGTTAGAGTATTACCGATCTAGCCGTGTTCGCATACCCCGCATGACGTCCAACTTTGTTGGGGATAAATGGGTGGGTGAGATGCTTTTTGGACATCCAATAAGGTTTAGCAACATATTTTATGGATGACTGCACTTATTTTTATGGATCTCCTTCATGAGTTATCTCAAAAGCACGACCCTCAAGGTTCTTCTAGAACAATGAATAGCGAGGTATTGGCTATAACATTATACATTCTGTCACAGAACGAATCAATTAGAGGAGCTATGGAGGGATTTCAACAATCATCAGAAACAATTAGTCGTTACTTCTTCAAAGGCGTACAGGTACATATACATATACATATGCATATATATATATATATATATATATATGGCTAATATATTAAAACGAAAAAGATACAAAAAGGTTGTATGAGAAAACCTAAAAAAAATTATAACTCATGCAATACAACA
>NEWO01000006.1:577964-597436 GCA_003013225.1 Phalaenopsis aphrodite
ATTGTAGACATTCTTCCAAATCTATTTCAGTACCGAGATGAATACAATTGTCCTAAAAAGGTATCTCAGCAATGCATTGTTCCCATTAAAAAGAATTTCAACAAAGAAAATAAAATAATCAAGTGAACAAACGGATATCATCTCATACTTACCGGAGGTTCTAGAGGATACATGATATGGACAACTGTGTCTTGCTCATCTTCATCGGACTTGAGAGGTTGAAGGTCTGCAAAATTAATTTAAAAATTTCAAGTAATTTCTTGAAAGATTAGAGTGACAAATTAATATTTCAACACAAAAAAGTAAATCCGACAAATTATCAATAATCGGATAATTCAAATGTTAAGACTACAAATTTTAAGAGCATTAATAAAAAAACATATTGTACAAAAAATAAATATCAAAAGAGCTTAAGCAACTTCATGGGATTATCTAAAATCAGATTTTTGTAACGGCGTTCATCCTTCAATCATGACCTTGATTAATCTCTCAAGCCTATTTTGCATTTAAATAAAATATACTCGATTAAGTTTTGGAAATGGACTTCTATAAGAAAACAAAGGCCTTTAAATGTGCAATAAGACTTTAACTATATAATCAATTAGTGACTAAGCAGGCAGTTTGATAAACTATTAACCATCGAGGATTTTTTAGTAGCAAATAAGATAATAAAAAGGTAATCAAGCAAAGACTATGGTATGCTATGAATTATGATATTAATTATTTATTGAAAATAATTAACATGCTAAATATGGTGTGTTTAGCAATTATAACAGGAAAACAGGACTTAAATTTCAAAGACTATTAAATAATTCTTTCTTTGGACGTTAAAGAAAAAATAGGTAAAGTAATTTTACATGATGAATTATTTTGCACTCAGTCTTGTAAGAGTCATTGTATCCTTGAGTAATTTGGATAAGCAGAACAAAAATAAATAAATAAAAAGAACATTTTATAATTACTAGCAACTGATTAAACAAACAATTTGCAATGCTAGCAAGAAAATCACTTAATCCCCATTTAACTAGATCCCAATTCTAATAACGAGTGCTTTGCCACACTTCAAGTAATTCTTTTTTTGGTTGGTCTGGTGAAATCACTTGTTACAAAAATTAATTTTAATAAAATCATTCCTCATCCTATAATTCTTAATTTTGTCACATATTCATATTAATTTTTCATTTGTCTTGCCCAAGTAATCCATGAATGACATTTTTACCAGCAAACATAAAGGTCCATGTAGCATAACCGACCTAATAACAATACTCTGAGCTTACATTTAACTCTCCAAGATATTCCTAGATTGAATATACTCATGAGGCACTTCTTTGTTTTAACACCAAGCCTTATATTTAGAGGCTATAATCCTTATTGAGATGGAAAATTTTGGTTCACATCAATAAATTTATTCATGATAATTTCTTCTCAAAAAAATGAAATTCAAAGCCCCTATCTATCAAAATGAATTGTATGATCACAATACAACACAGCTAATCTTCAAAAAAAAAAAAAAATTATGCGTGTGTGGAGATTGTTCATCCATATTACAAACATGATTACTTAAATTGAACATATTATTGTAACTTGCTAGTTAATAAAAAAAATTCATGAATGTACTAAAACATTTAGATTCACTTCATTATTTCCTCCCTTGGAATTATTTATAGTATATTCTTAAGGAAATATAAAGTTATTTTGGAATTTTTAAGCATGCTTCATAACATATTGAATTATTGATTCTTCATACCATGATTAGAATTATACAATTTGTTGGAAACTTATTGTTAATTAGAACAACTATAAGTTTATCACAGACATGAACAAAAGATGTGCATAATTAAAAGTAAACAATAAAATGATAACCACATTAATCTTAAAAGACATTCTTTTAAAACCCATAAGAAATTAACCATTTAAAATAAAATTATATAAAGTCATGAAATGAACATGGATGAATGCTTACAAGCATTACAAAATTTCGATAATAAGTATTTGATCAAACGTTATATCATGTATCTCCCTTTCCATCTCTTCCTTAAGGATTAACATGGAATGCTCTATCAACATGAATATCAGATAATCATATTAATCTCACTCAAACTATTATCAGTGATGACATCATAAAGTGAAAATCAAGACTACCCATGACGATTAATGAATGTTTTCTATAGAAAATTCAACATCCAAATATATTAGAATACTACAAGCTAAACAATTTGTTGCGCTCAATTTCCTTGTCATGCATAATAATAATGCTGTGCTGGTTTTTCCCTTTTTGGGAAGTCCAATGTCCTTCTACTAGATAGCTTTCCTCAGCACCATGGGCCCCCTAACTCTATTTGCCCTTTATTCTTCTATTTAGTGGTTTTATCTGTGAATACAATATGTAAATAAAACTTTCAATTTTTGTAAGTTCTCTGCTTCTATAACCCTTAAAAGGATTTTTGGTTGCATATTTTAAAAATACAATATAAAATAAAGGCAGTATAGTTCAATCACTCAAATTTTTTGAGTTGCAAAATAAATACATAAAAAAAACTACTACTTATATTTTGTTTGATTTATAGAACTCGCAAAACCAACCTTGACTCGGCACTAGAGAGCTATGAGACCAGCCATTTATCCAACTAAAAACTTTCATCCCTTAGACACCTTCCATCATATGGAAACTCCCTCTCTTGGCCCCCTTGTACCAAAGCCTGTAGCCACCTACTCTACTTGCCATGATCTAGATATAGAGCACCTCGACCAAAGTCTAACCTTTGGCTTCACCTCAACATTCATCATTGGCAACTAGAGCAATCCACAAATGGCTCAACTTCACCACAATGCTCATCAACTCACCAACCTTCATTGACCTATAAAATGTCATGTGATACTCTCAGCCTTCTTCAGCCTTTGACAAAAAAGAAATTCGGCCAATTCGGTCACATTGCAATTACAAAGAAAATAAGGGTTTTAGGAATTTTCAATCCCTCAAAATTTTCAATAACTCAAAATTTTCAATACCTCAAAATTTTACTTAGAATTTCTTTGGTTTTGACACCAAAAAATATTAAATGCATGAAAAAATACAACTCATTTTATTCACAACCAAATAACCATTAAATTTCTATAATTGCATAATCTTTCTTGATAACTACTGACCCCGACTTTGTCAACATCATAATAGTGGATAGGTACAAAAATTATGCGATGCAGTTGAGATTTCAAATAAAAATGACTTATTTTAATAATTACATATACGGGCATGTGCAAAACTTAAAGTCTATTTGAAGCAGGTTTTTAATTGTTTTACTTTTCAAACCGTTGCCACATATTCATATGACTATTGTTTTCTTGCCACTTCAAATCATTTTCGTGACGAGAAGTTGTTTTCAAAAGCTAGATATGATAAACTATGATAGCGATAAGAAAATAGTTGTCCGACTTCTTCTAAAGATTACAGAATATTTATAATAGCCACAACAACTTTTGAAGAAATTTGTTTTCCTTACAACCACCCTTACAAAAAGTCACACTCAAATGGACCCTTAATTAGTTAAACAAGTCCTAGTTGATATAATATTCACTATAGTTTCAATATTCAATTCCTTTATTAAATGAGAGACCTAAAGAATTCTATGAGGTAACCACCTTGTTGTTGCTGCTTGTGTTTTATCTTTTTCTTCTTCTTCTAGACAAGAGAGATTGGATTAGACTGTTTTACAACAATTTGGATTTATGTCAATGGCATGAAACTGTGCATAATTTTTTATCCTTAGTTCGGGTATTCAATTTCTAGTATGTCATAGGCTTCTAAGGGTCTGTTTGGGGCAGCTGCAGCTTATCCTGATAGGCTGCTTATCCTGATAAGCTGCTTATCCTGATAAGCTGCTTATCCTGATAAGCTGCTGATCAGTAACTGATCCATAAGTTGGTTGACTGTTTGGTTTATGCATTTGGAAAACAACTGATTTGCAGTTGTTTGTGAATAAATGGTCATTCTGTCCCTGTTAAGCAATGGTGTTTGTAACAGAATTGTCTTGACAATATATTGGATACAGCAGAAGCAGAAAACTAATACAAAACAATAAAAAAAAAGACGAAACAGTCCTCACTTAATAGTGAGTATCAAACTTAATAAAAAAATTATTAAAATTACAATTAAAATTTAGATAATATTAATTTTAAAATTGATATAAAACATTATATAAGAATTATGTTTGGATTGAGAGATAGTAAATTCGGAAGTTATAAGTATATTTATCTCAATTAAATCTTTAATTATTTTCCTAATCCCTCCCTAATTCTCGCATTACTATAGCTAGTTGACTCCTCTGCGCACTTAACTGCACATGCATTGGTTCAATATAATCGAACGGCTGAGAAAGAGAGGAGTTCAGCTATCTGTGGCACTTCACATCTCCATGTTCCCGTATTCGCCCGCCTTGAACGAAGTCGGCTTGGGTACTGTAGCAAGAGGCGAGCAAGGAGGGGAGAGCAACCAATTGGGAGCCGCAGCTTGCGGTAGGGACTTCTGGAGAGTTTTTGGTGAGGGTAAATCCCCCTTTCATGCTATTTAATATGTTCATTTCCTTCCCCACACCTTCGTTTTGAAGTTTTCCATGAATTTGTGC
This sequence comes from Phalaenopsis aphrodite, assembly GCA_003013225.1. NCBI lineage: Eukaryota > Viridiplantae > Streptophyta > Magnoliopsida > Asparagales > Orchidaceae > Phalaenopsis > Phalaenopsis aphrodite. The sequence continues at coordinate 582,584 of NEWO01000006.1, forward strand.
AATTTCTTGTTTCCAGTAGCCGCAATAGCCGTCAAATGTGTCAAAAGAGTTGAAATTGGGTTGCAAGCTTCTGTAACGAAATAAACAATGGGGATGGGAGGAGTGAGGTGTTAGAAAGAAGAGGAATGTAGAATACGTAGGTTACGAGAGAGAAAGGCACGGGAGGAACTCTTCCTCGAATGCAGATAGAAGACGCGGGCTGCGGGATTATTATAACACGCGAACCGTTGTTCCCTATCCACAACACAAACACACGAAACAAACACCTGGACGGCGTTTTCAAAACGCCAAACGCGCTTATAAGATGCCCCAAACAGACCCTAAATAGAATTATATCACTCTTTCAATTTTCAACAAAGGCATTATATAGTCTTTTAGGTTTCATATTCTATAACCTATGAATTATTTTTTGTTGCATTGATTTCCAACATCTCACGTTAGTTTCATTAGAAACATTAAAACTTAAATCACCCCACAACAAGATGTAAAATTAATTTCATAGAAAAAAATTAAGATAAATGTTAGGTTTTAGAGTATATTATCAGCAGTTGAACAAAATCTGTTATTCTATTGCAAATTCAAAGATAAAAATCATTGATTGAAGTAGTATTCAAAGAACGGATAAAATAAAATGTATATATTGTTGTGGTAACTTTCTGAAGAAGAAATAGCTGAGTGACCATGTTGATGCATTATAACCTGGATAGTGATATACTTCAATTGATTCATCAATTAGCAGTATGTTCCCATTAGAGTAAAAGACAAATCAAAGTAAATTAATGAAATGCAACAGCATGACCAAAAAAAAAGAAGAGTAAAAATACTTGAAGTAATAGAACGTACAGCAAAAGGAATAAATGCACTTACAGGGAAGGCAATAATCATATAGTTTAAGTCGCTCAACCTTCAATGATTTGAGAGCAGATCTGCAAACATTAAAACCAGCATCTCAAGTAATTAACAAAAATTAAGAATAACTCTTAGCCATCACTATCATCATTAGTCTGATCACAACTATTTGGGGTCAGCTTTATGAATCTTAGTTTTTCATTCATTTCTACTAAACATTATTTGAGGAGTTCATTCTACACTATACAAATCATTTTGCACATCTTCAACCCTTATAGTATTAGATCCAACTCTTCTCCTTCATAATCATCAAAATTTGATTTTTAATACTTCTCTAAGGAGCATATTTTTCATCCTTCATTGTACATGTCCAAATTAATTAAATTCATTTACAGTTACCTTATATTCAAGATGCCTCATTTTAGTTTCCCCCGCCAATATAATGATTTATTAATTTGTATTTTTCAGTTTTGAAACACATCCATCATAACATTCTTATTTCCATCATGTTTAAATTAGACATTGTTAATTCTTTATTGCCCAAATTTAAAATCATACAATGTCTTCGGTCTAAAATAAAGTCTATCTTTAAGTCTTTATGATATCATCTTATCACAAAAAACTTTAAAATCATATCCTTATTATTATATATAATAGATATAAAATGTTTAAATGTATCAAAATTAAGTATCATTTAATCTCCTAATAACATTGAATGATAATCAATAATATGTACTCCACTAATATATATATGTAACATTTTTTCTACAAGTTCTGAATCATCAACCTTCTACCCATTTTCTCTGCAATTCTTTCTTTGTTTTTTTTTTAAAAACTTTTTTTCAATGGATGTCTTGCCTGTTAAAATTATATCATCCATAAAAACATTACCATTATCTCCTAAATATTAACTATTTTTGCACCATTATCATCCATAAAAACATTACCATTATCTCCTAAATATTAACTATTTTTGCACCATTATCATCCATAACATTCATGTCTCATCTAATCTGCCTTGATTGGAGATTCATGAAGAAGAAAGAGAATGGGAAAGTCAAATTTCAACATCAAAATCTATAGCTTACAAGATTCAATCAAGCCATGTTTCCCTTATAATTTCATCCAAGTCGAAGACCCAGCTGTGGCATGCGCTAATAAGATTACCAAAAGCCTTCATGACAATAATAGCACAAAGTAGTCATGGGTGATCATTGGTATATTGCTTCAAGTGAAACCCATTTGTACAGTGTGTCGGGTACTGTGTAGATGGTCCAGGTATATATTCATCACATCATGTTGATTTGTGATTACTAGCAATTTCAATTTCATGTTCAAGAGTTGCAAAGAACAATCCAAATTGAGGCAATCCTTTCCATTGTAGTATGTATGTGGCCTAGCCAATAAAGGCAATGTGAACCTCAGGTCGTCACCAATTCTTCTAATGTCTAACTTGAAAATGAACCTATAGATGATGATGGTGCAAAAACAATTATGATTTAGGAAAAAATGATGATGCTAATGAAGGGGATGAAGCAATTGTAACTTATGATGGTGATGGCTCTCTAAATAATGACTTTAAAAAATAACTTAATAAAAAACATATATTTTATTGAGTGATTATATCTAAGCATCAATGTTTGGCATTTTGACCTAATATTATGCATTGTTATACATATGATACCTTTATTAACAAAACTAGTTATTTTCATAACCATGATTTTGTAAATGCTCATGTATGTTAAAAAATTTTGAAGTTATATTTATACGATATTAGCAAAAAAGATTTGCATCAAGATATTTTTATTTTAAATTATTAAATTATTGATGAATTATTCTTAATTTTTTTTATTTGCATTCATTTAAAATAACACATATTACACCACACACTATTTATAAGACTCCACATAACCTTCGCATTATGGTGCACTATTATTGATCACTGACAATTATAATTTAAATGTAAACTTTCAATTCACATACTTTACTTGCATTAATGTGCTTTATTCATCATCATCATCATCAACAACAACAACAACAAAGCCTTAATCCCACTATGTGGGGTCAGCTACATAAATCTTTTTTCTCCATTGCATCCTATTTAGTGTCATATTTTCATTTAGTTCTAATAAATTAAGATTATTTTTTATACAATAAGCCCAAGTCTTCCTGGGTCTATCTTCGACTTTCTTAACATAAGTCGAATCTAAAACATCTACTCTCCTAATCGGATCGTCGGATGGATGACGTTTAATGTGACCAAAACATCTAAGACGACTTTCTCCAATTTTATCCGTCACAAGAGCTACACCAACCCTATCACAGATATATTCATTTCGCATTTTGTCTCTAAGAGTAAAGCCACTCATCCACATAATCAGTCTCATCTCGGCAGTTAACTTAGTATTATGCTTCTCTTTTAAAGGCCAACATTCAGCGTCATACAGCTTTGCAGATCTCACCACCGCTTATAAAATTTTCCTTTCAGTCTAAGCGGTACTTGTCTATCACACAAAAGGTCTAAAGCATTCCTCCACTTCAACCAACCAACTTGAATTCTACTATTAACATCCCCATCTATATCACCATCGCTTTGAACAACAGACCCGAGATATCTAAACTGTTCACACCTTTTAATAATTTGATCACCCAAAGTTATACTTTTGTCACTACTAGAGCTACTACTACTAAAATTACATTCCATGTATCGGTTTTAGTTCTACTCAAATGAAGGCCTTTAGACTCCAATCTAGACCTCCATAATTCAAGTTTTTCCTGGGCTTTTTCTCTCGTCTTATCCACAAGAAAGATATCATCGACAAAAAGCATACACCAAGGTACAACCTCCTGTAAATATCCAGTAAGACCATCCATAACTAAACCAAAAAGATATAGGCTTAAAGCCGATCACTGATGTAATCCAACAAAACTAGGAAAATATTTGGTCAATCCTCTTTCAGTTCAAACACAAGTAACAGCTCTAATATACATATCTTTAATGACTTGAATATAAGTCATATCAACACCTTTCTTCTCCAAAACTCTCCAAAGGATATCTCTTGGAACCTTATCGTAAGCTTTTTCTAAATCAATAAAAATCAAATGTAGATTCTCCTTATTATCTCTTAACTTATCCATCAAACTTCTCAATAAATGTATAGCTTCCATAGTAGACCTACCCGGCATAAATTCAAATTGATTAAAATGAAGTCCTTCAATTTATATACATTACATGAACATATTGACTATTTATGATCAAATCATTTCTATAGATAATTGGAAATAGTAGAATTGGCAGGTTAAGTTTTAGATGTAGAGCTCACATTAGACATGCACAGCATAATTCTCTTATTTAATATTTATTGAATTTTTTTAACATTTGTTTCTTAAAGTGCCAATGTTTTACTAACAATCGTGCAAGTTAATATATTTGCTCAAATGTACTGATTAACATAATTATTATAATCGTGTAACGCTCACATAGTAAAGATTTGAAAATACATATAAATCATAAGTGCTTCAGTTTGTTAGAGCATAATTTGTCATAAGCGTTGGAACAAGAATAGCCCCCGTGATTGACCGCATTACGTTTTACATATTGACAAAACTATAGAATTAAATTATATACTATCATGCATCTTGTTGATAAGCATGCTAGTTAAGTTTGATGTTGACATGAAAACAGTCATGCCACTCATGCAGGTTAATTATTATTGCAGATAAACTTCAAGAATAAAACTTATAAGCTTATCAGTAGTTTCACTTGTTGAAGCAAGATTAAAGCTACAGAATGTGATTTGCTCACCCTTAGAATGATGACCATATATTTTATTGAGTTGGATTTTTATTAGATAAATGATTTAAGGTTGAGTAGCAGAAGCATTGAGGTAATTTTAATGGTTATAATTCTTTTCCATGTAGATTATTATTTAATTATGCTTTGAAATGATGCAATATAAACATTATTGGGATGTAACATGCTAATTATGTAAGATTTTAATGCACCACAAAGATGGTGTGTTGCCATAGTCATATTAAAGAAATTCAGAATGTTAAATTTTTTTCAAAACCAATTGAAAAAAACAAAATTTACAGTTAAAACAGTTGAAAGACAAAAAGCCACAGAACAAAAAAAGCAGCCGTGCAAGTTCGAATAATAAAAGAAGGAAAATAAGAAAACAGTATGCATGAAAAATTGTAATTAAAGAATGAAGATAAAAAGTGTGATATAAACAAAGCAGATTGGCATCGCTGCCGAATGTAATTTTTGGTAAGAAAAATCAACATGTTCAAATGAGATAGCTATATCCATTGATGGAAGATGCTAAGAAGGTGATCAGAGGATAAGTGGTAAATGTAAAAAAGGAAAAAAATAATGAAATATTTTAGGGTTAATAAACAGACTAGAGGTACCTTCTCTGAGTGCACCCAATTGTATAAATTTCAGTGTGCAATCGTTCCAAATGACTTTGCCTAGAAATAAGCAAAAATGCAATTCATACTAGCTGAAACTTTCACATGAAAACATTGAAAATCGCCTTAGACATCAACAGGTTAAAGGTTTAAAAGAAATTACCTATCCTCCAATGGAATATATGGCATCCAAGCCATTTTCATAGATTTCATAGGAATAATTTCTTCTTTTTCTCTCTGTACAGATTTCACGCCAATTTGATCAGAGGGTGGAACAGGAGAAACCACCTAAACAAAAAGAGGGAGAAGGGGTAATTAGAATGAAACATTGCATCCAAGCTTCATAAATAAAAAAAAAGATGGAATCTTTAATAAAATTAGCATACGAAGTTTCAAACAACTCATATTGTTTCAACTGAAGAGAAAGACATAATAAATTTATTAACACAAAGAAAGACATATGTTTTTTTTTTTTTTTTTTGTGTTCGTGAAAATACCCCTTTTAACCCCATATTGCAGAACTATATAAGCTGTTAAAAGAATATCCTAATTAATATTTATATCAGCAAAATCCATAACAATAAAATATGATAAGAAATTAAAGCTTCCACACATGTCTCTCCAAGTTACATGCAGATACCATCCTTTGGCTTTTTTAATATTAACATGGAAGCTTATTTTAGTGTGGAAAAAATATTCCAGTGAGGATTTGAACCAGAGGGTTATAATGCACAAAAACACAACACTCCCAAAATATAAGGGGTGTCGTTTGGGATCGCTTTTGTATTTTATTATTATTATTTTTAATATTTTGATTTGAAAGAAAATATGTTGAATAACTGATTAAAGTATGGTTGTTTTAAAAACACTCCAAATATCTAAAAGTTGTTTTGAGTGTTTTTAAAAACCATCTTAATTTGTTTTCGGAAACAAAAAATAAAAAATATGTAAAAAAAAACAAACTATACAAACATATTTAAAAAAATAATAATTAGGATAACCTACAAAAATCACTGGTAACCTTAATTTCAATAATAGAAGGCTTTTTAATCTTAACATGGAAGCTTATTGTAGTGTGAAAAAAATATAGTAGTGAGGATTTAAACCCAAGTAATATAAAGCACAAATACATAAACTCCCAAAAGACAAGCATTTACGATAACCTGCACAAATCAATAGTAACATAACTAGTGACTACCATTCAAAAGCTCAGATGGGAAAGAGTAAAGTGATGTGTTTGTATGTTTCGGCTCTCGGCTCCTCTAAACTTCTTTTTTAGTAAAAGAAAACACTAAAAATTCAATCAAAATATGGTATCAAATCAATTTTTTTTGTGAAAAAACAATATAAGACAATCAACTGCCATCATCTAAAAGCAAAGAAATTACAACAGAATGCACAATACCATTAACGCAAAGCAGTGCATTAAAAATTTTCCACTCAACACCATGAATATGTTCATCCAATAATCGTATTATTGCAATTTGCCCATGGATTGCAGTTTTGATTCTCAGTGCACAGCATTAAACACATAAGATTGGCATCGCATTCTCAACAAGCGCTGGAGAATGGAAATGTATAAAATGTCAAGAAATAATGAAAAGTGATCCTCAAAAGATTCATAATACATAATTTTAACTGGCAAATGATAGGTCCGAAATCTGATCTTTAGTATTAACTGAATGGAGAATACATCTCATAATTTTTGAAAAAAAAAAATTAGTTTTCAAACAAGAACACAGTCACAAATAGAAAATGACTGTACTTACTGCAACCACAACCGGGATGAGAGTGACCTTGTCCACGCCATTTACATTTAGCATTTGAGCTGCATTCAAAGAAAAAGGCATAAATAGCTCATAAATAGCGGATGTTATTTTATTAAAATGGAGCCACCTTTTAATTTTTTTTCATTTTTAATTTCAAAACTTGGATTGTAAATGATTTTGTGTACTCAAAAGAGAACCGGAGAATAAAGTAGCTACAAAAATATTCAGTTGTTATATTCAATCTTAAATAAAAAAACTAATTCTTCAAACAGATGTAAAATGAAATTCTAGCGAGAATCTGATGAAATAATAAGCCCACATGTTGGGGAATAAGACAAGGAAGCCACCCTCAGTACAGCCAAACAAGTACACCTTCTTCTCGAAAAGCTCCCCACCCTCCTCAAAAGCATTCTGTATGTGTAATATGAAAAAGGTCGAGATTAGAGAAATGTATTACATATTGTACCATATTATTGTGTTGCAAAATACAAAAACAAATGAAGTGTAAAAGGCACTGCAATAACACCTCCAAGTTGGAAAATTTCCAATTGATCTCACGAAGTTTGTCCATGTTATCCCACTGTCAGCAAATCACGCATGTAATAGAAAACCATTATAACAACCAGACTTTCACATGATTGAGCGCAATATCTCAGGCAGCTCTCTACTAATCATCTATGGAAAGAATTTGATGTGGTAGTGTAATAAAAATCAGCAAACAGACCTCAGTCCCAACAGGAAATGCAGCTAGCCATAAATCCTCCTGTCAAAAGTACAATCCACGATTAACACTTAAGTGACACCACAAAAAGTAAAAAACAATGCAATAATAACACTTCAGGACAATCACACTTCGGGCTTATTTAGCAGACTCTAAATAGAAAGCATGATTTAGAAATTGATGATTTTCAAACACGGTGATTTTATGAGTATTGCAAAAACCATTATAATTTGTAACCCGTAGACAGAAGAATGATTTTGATGATTTTCAACTTTATTAATTTTTACATATAAGAAGAATTAGGGAAGATATGTAAAGCCTAAAATCAATGTTTTTTTTTTTTATTTTTTAACAGCATCCAAACAACTTATGAATATAGCAAATTTCAATCACATTTCAAAAAGTTTTTTTTTTCTTTTGTGAGTTAAGACAATAATTAAAAAACAAAGAAAACAACAATTTCCATATAATTGCATGAAAAAGAAAAACAATTTCAAAAAGAAAATAAAAAATATATTCATGTATATAAATACAGCATTTTTTTTCTCAAAGGTTGTACCAACAAGGCACACAAAGTTAGTAAAGTTTTATTTTTTACATAAAATAATTAGAAAATGAGTGGCTGAATTAAAACAAACTGCAGCACGCATGGAAAATATCAATCAATAGTGACAAAAAATCAGTAAGAAAAATAATGCAGAAATAAATAGTATCATACTGGATTTCCCACTCGGGAATAAGAACATAACCAGATTATGCTCCTCCAATGTATTCATAAAGCAAATTTTCAATAAAGGCTCTTCATTTCCATGAGGTAATGAAAGGCAGAGTTATGCATAACCAAAAATACAGCACACAACATAAGAACCAGTCAATAGCATCTGAAGTATCTATTAAAAGATATAAACAGAAGAAGAAATTATCACCACTGAGCCTCATACTAACCAGATTCCGTTTTTCCTCGAAGTACTCGGCCTTCTGAGTAAGCTTAGTTCCTACGCGCTTCCTTCTATTAGCGTTACCCTTACCCAATTCCTTGGGAAGCTCGTTGCTGGTATTGACACCACCTTCCTCACCCTCCGCCTTTGGATGCGCCTTCCTCTTCCTGGAAGCCTTCATCTCCAGGCTAAGTGCTTAAAGAAGACAAATTTAGACGTTTACGTTAGGTTGATTTGACACATTTTGAAAATGAACTGGTTAGAGAAAAAGTATTATTCATAGGGGCTGTTTGAAAGCAAGATTTGACAAAGATTTAACCTAAATCCTGACAAACAGCCAAGATGACACCATTAAAAAACTTAGAGAATCGTAAATACCCTCTCTCTGCCTTGAATCTCGGATTTAGTAAATCCAGAAATTGAGCGTATTTAACCTAAATCCCAAAGACGTCACGAACACCTATTCTTCTTCAATACACCACTGGAGTGAGCACCTTTCGCTACTTAGCTTCCCTGCCTCCTGTCGCCGAGGGTTTCGGGAAATTGGAACTATGGAAGACGGCGGTTTCGGGGAGGAGGGTTTCAAATTTTAAAATTTTAATTAATTAAATTTTTAATCAAATTCAGAGTTGATTAAATAAAAATACTTGCTGATAATTGAGTAGGTTATTAATCTATGAAAATTAAATTTAATTAATTTAATTAAAAATCATAAAAAATTTATATTGAATCGGATAAACTGAATATGAATGTCTTAATAAGTAATTAATTTTATTATAACAAATATTTTTGACAGATTAAAAATAGTTGATAGTATTGTTTTTTTATTTAAAATTTATTTTTTTCAAAAATTAAGTTTTTATTTAAATATATTAATAATTTTATAATTATTTATTAGTTTACATATTTAACTATATTAATAATAACTTATTTAATCTACATAAAGTTAGTATAATAAAATATTTTAATTTCTAAATAATAGCCAAACAATTTATCTAAATGAACACTTATGTTAAAATTTGCAATATGGAAATTAAAGCTCGTGTGCCACCCATGGGGGGAGAAAACATTTTCAAAGATGGGCTTTAAATATTTCATAACACGATAATTTGATTATGATTAACATAAGAGTTTCTCATACAGCGTCGCATTCCTAGCTCAGCTGGTAGAGCATACGTTCCGGCGGTGTAAGTCATTTCTGGACTAGGGTTCGAGTCTCTCAAGCGACTGATGTTTAGGTGCATGGGTTAAACCCAAACCTGACTGGTTGCGAGCTGAGGGGGTAATTGGCAGTTCCGCCCATCAAACAAATTTTCAGCTATATATATATATATATATATATTAAATTTGTGAATAAAAGTAATAAATATTCAAAAAAATATAAAATTTGAGAAATATCTAAATAATTAAGAAATTAATGGGGCAATTTTTTTTTAGGAGTGGCTAAAGTCATAAATTAAACGTTGGCAAATAGCATTTTGTCCACCCTCACATTAAGAAGGTTACGCCTTTGGTGCACCACAAAAATCATGTAATAACAACACATAAAAACAATTTTGAAATTATTTGGTAGATTGCTTAGTGAAATTAATATTTATATAGTACCTGAAATATTGTTATTTACGAAAACTTGCACCCACTTTTTATTTTTAAACTACTAAATTAATGTATTTACATGTGTAACAATCAAACTATTGAAAAGTTGATAAAAAATAATATGTTTTGGGGTTTTATCATGAATTTAATATTTGAGTGAAAATTTGCAAAAGGATGAAAAGGAGGGTTAGAATTGTAAATAGCAATATTTTGAGTGTTATGTATGCAATTTCCTCTTATTTTTTTCTTAAAAAATATAATTTAATGACAAATGCTGGTGGAATAATATAGGCAGCAATCAATTTAACCCTTTAAGAGTTTGTTTGGGGCAGCTGCAGCTTATCCAGCTTATCCTGATAAGCTGTTAATCAGCAGCTGATCCATATAAGTCGGTCGGTTGTTTGGTTTGTCTGTTTAGAAAAAACATGATTTGCAGTTGTTTCTGGATAAATGATCATTTTGCTCTGATCTGGATAAGTTGTTTAGTTGTTTGGTTTGTGCGCTTGGAAAACTGCTGATTTGCAATTATTTTTGGATAAATGACAATTTTGTCAATGCGTAGTTGTGTTGTTTGCTATAGAACTGTAATGGATATACATTTGATAGTTTAGAACCAAAAAAATTGTTTCATAACAGTACAAAAATGAATATGCACCTCATTTAAGGAATAAAACCAACAAATAACACAGACTCAAATTTCAATAGAGACATGTAAGTATTTGACATATATTGAAGAGGCTGCGGACAGAATGTTGAATACTTACGCGTTAAAAAACTTGAAGCCTCTCGCAATTACGTAAATATTTTAATTTTGAAATATGGCTAAAAGCTTAACTCAACGGCTAGTGTGCAAAATAAAATATTATATAAAATTGATAAAATGGTTCATACATTAGAGTTACTATGAAAATATACGTATCGTTTCAAGTAATATAGAGTTCTAAAGGAGTCCTAAGTATCGTTCCCACAGGGATAGACAAAACTCTTATAGGATGACTTTAGTAAAACCTTCTTTAAATTGTAGTTAACTTATATAGGAAATGATAAAAAGTTTTTGTGAGTTACATAATCCTACATAATTAAAAGGAATGCTAAGTATGCTAAGCGAATGCAAAATGTAAATGCAAGACGATTTAGAAAGGCTAAAAAGTAAAGTTACCACTAAGAAATTCTAAACTAACAACGTATACAAGAGTTCAAATTTGTATAAAACATCATTCTCTTTGCAATGAGTTTATAATTAGTGTAGAAATCTAATAATTTTAAATATAATTAATGTATTGTGTAAAATATGAGCATACGTATTATTTACCCTATTTTGAGTGCATAAAGATCATTAGTTAATCCAGAGTTAAGTCTCTAAACTCGTGGTTTGGCTGGGAAGATACTAGTTGTCACACTAGAGTTCCTACTTACCCTTCACCTAAAGGCTAACATCTCATTTTAGTTTCCAAACATCTAGATCAAATTAAGAATTTTAGTATATCACTCTAAAATCTTCAATTTTATTACTATCAAAACTTATTTTCCCATTTATTTGCAATTATCCCCATGGACTGCATTCTTATGAAATGTGATTCTTACTATGTTGTGAAAAGCTATGGGTAAGTATGTTTCACAACAGATTTAAACAAATCAATTGCGCAGATCAATAATTAAATTAAGCATAAAGTTAAATCATCACTATTTATGGAATTAAAAGCATTGCTACTAAACTTCATTACTACATAAAATTATTTTTCATTGCAGAGAGAAATACAAAGAAAACTACTTAGATCTCGTGGGAAAGAAACAACAACAAATGGATTTATAGATAAATATAAGTTTATAAAATAAGACTAAGTAAAATAAATAAAAAATAGAACTTATCTCAAACTCCTTCGCAAGCAATCCTTCTAGTTCCTAGATTCACTATGATAAATTCAAGTCCTAAAAAATTAAATTCAAGCCCTAAAAAAATTAATTTTAAAATTCCATCACCATGAATTTCAAAAAGCCCAAAGTTCCACTAAACTCAAGTCCAAGCCCACCCACCAAAATTAAAATTAAAATTGGATAATGTTAAAAAATAATTAAACCACCACGACATTAAAATTAAATTTAAAAAAAAACAAGTGTCACTAAAAAAAGTAAAAAAAATTGTCCAAATTTGGACCCATGAACACGCCACACCAAGAACCCAAAAACCATTAATGTCCCCTATCATACAACTCATAAGCAAGCTACTTGGCCTCATCTAAGCCATATGAAAGCCACTAAATCAAGCATGAGCTCCATGCAAGCCACCATTCCCAAAATAAGCAAGGCTAGCCACCATTCCCCAAAAAGTAGTTAGCCACTCTAATGACTCACATAAGCCCAAAGATTAAACCAAATCCATATGATTGGGACTTATCCACCTAAGCCCCCATGCTAAGCACCAAGTCCAACCCTCACGGTGGGTGAGCACAACCCACATACATGACTTGGACCCAAGCTACCCAAAATCAACTCATTGCCCTTCCTCTTAAATCATACTCATGTACACATGGCACATGCCCATTAGCTTCACCAATATCCACCCCTGAACTCCACCAGATAGAAAGTGATCAACCAAGGCTCTCACCTCCACCAAGGCCAGCAGTGGAGGTGAACCTGAGAACCACCACAATGGATGGCGGTGAAGGTGGAACCTGAGAAGCACCACCATGGCCAAAACTCAAAATTCAAACCATCCTACATGGCTCACCCTCACTGGCTTATTCCCTCTGCCAGAGCTCCACCTAAGCGGCCATTTGAAGCCTTAGGCCGGCCAATTGGAGCTCTGCTCCTCTCCCATGACTGAGCCTATAAATAAGGCATGTTCATGGCCAAAGGAGGAGGTGTGCACAAACCCTAGCGAAGCCCTCCCAAACCATTCTCACAACCCTCATCGGCCTCTCCCCACTAATCCCAAACCATTCCCCATCTCACAAAGCTTGAATGGATTTCACCTCTGAAATCCAAGACATTTCACGATCCTAACACAAAATCATCCAATACTCCATTTTGAACCTTCCAAAAGCTTCCCCAAAGAATATAACTACTTCATTAATCAAAATCCACCCCCTTCCGTGGCCTCTAACATAGTTCTTAACCAAACTTGAGTCACGTTTTGCTCGAGTTCATACCTAGGCTCAATCTCAGTGCAAATTGTAGAAAGGAGGAGGTGCACTGCATCTACACAAAGCTTTTAAACTATTCCAATCGAGGCCTCACCTCTTAGATGAAGATACAGATTCAAAACTCGTAAATTTGTCTTGATTTTTGCCTTTGTGAAGAGACTCAATAATTCATGCCCACCTAGCCATATAGAGGTTAATCTAACTTAGATGAAGGTATAGGAACCAACCCTATGTAACTTGGTTGAGATTCGAACAAGATTTTAGGGTTAAAATGTGGATGATTCTCAATTTATACCCCTGTGGGGATGACGAAAGGATGACATCCATTTCTATGTATTCAAAATGAACAATGTGGATCAGGTCAGACGACACAACATATCAGATTAGAACACCGCAGAGCTGGCTGAGTCAACTGTTGTGGTGTAAAACATAGTGAATCAACAGACGACGTGTTGGGCTTCGACGGGGCCGACATGGTTAAGTAGGAAAATAAGGTGTTTTTTATTTGTTTAAATGCAGAAAATGCATAAATATCTTCAGCAATTCACATCTCAACAGAGAAAAATCATAAAAATAAAATGAAAGTATCTGTAGACTCAGTGAACAGAGAGAAAATTAATAAAAATAAAAAATATAAATATTTATTTTATATTTAATTTCTAATTAATTAAATACTCCAGAGCATATTTTAATTATTTAAAATTAATTATAAAACATAAGGACATGAAATTTTTAGGGATCATTCCTCCTATATTTATGGACGTCCTATGATTTTCCAAGGTCAGAGGGCCCTTCTAACGCCAAAAGCCCTAATTTTTAATATCATTTAACACTATTTTAATAAAATATTTATAAAAAATAAAATAAAAATAAAAAAAATGAAACCAAATTGTGGTAGGCTCAGAGAGATCAGAGGCATCTAAGAAAAATGGAAATTAAATATAAAAATTATAAAATGAATGTTAAGTGATTTTCTGTATTAAAAATTATGACAAATTATAAAATTTAAATATAAATTAAAATGGCATATGATTTTCCCTGATCAAAGCTAACAACAGCTAGAGGATGCCTCTGTAATATTTTCAAAGACAAAAAATTGTATTTTAAATAGCTAAATGTATTTTCCTTATAATCTCACAATTGCTAATTTGAATAAATTAAAAAAAATTATATTTCAAAAAAATATCAAATCACTTCTGAAATGTCAATTAGCCTGTGGGTAAATGAATGAAAAGGTCTAACAGTAAATTGAGTCATGGTGTAAGAGTTAACAAAGTGTTTACTCTTAGGGGTAATTGCAAATACTCAATTTACACATTATAGCTCCCATTTTACCAATTCTAAAGTAAATCAGAGTGTAAAATGGTAAAATTTATGATAAGATGTTTACTGAAGTGTTTGAAATGTAATGACATAATTAGGGT
>NEWO01000006.1:608456-623988 GCA_003013225.1 Phalaenopsis aphrodite
TTATATAAAGATAAAAATGTAAATTTTGGGAATTGATGAACATTAGGAGATATAAATGATTGGATGACTAAGTGGTGGGGAATATAGTTTGGATTGTTTAATTTGTTGATTTACACTCTTCACCCTAAGTTGGAAGGACTCATATGCTCATAAGAAGGGATGATCAATGACATGTCATAAATTACAAATTTAATGTCATAAATTATAAATTTACCCTTGTACAACTCAAAATCACTAAAGTTCAAAATAAAGGTCCTTAGGTCAAACATGAGCAACAAAGCACAACAAGAATTTCTGAGTTTCAACCTAATTTATGTGTGTATATGCAAATTTCTTTGAAATTTAGAAAAATACCCTAAGTGCTCTTACATTTTTTTAAAGATAAAAACATAAATTATGAAAGCTAACTTACTGAAGTTAACTGTTAATCAACTAAATAGAAATCCTTAGAAAGTATTGATAGGTTAAATGAAGGTGATTTAAGTATGAAATTAAATATTTACAATTACACCCCTCTTGGTAAAATTTGAATAACTTTCTCCATGGAATTCCAAATTGAGTGAAATCTTCACCCACAAGCTAATTAAATCATAGTGAATAAGAGTATTCAAATTACTGCAGTTTTATATGGATCATGGAGTTGGTTTATAAGTTGAAAGTGTTAGTGATATGGGTGTTAATGTAAAGCATCTTTCATTATGTTCATGCAAATAAAGTAATACTATGCCTCTTAACCTGATGATTTATGAGGGTTTAAGGCTCGTATTCACCAATGACTAGTTTAAAGTTGCCTTTTCATTCTTGGGTAGCTGGCAGTTATAACCCATAATTTGAATGACTTGTGGACTATATGATTAAAAACCTTTTTATCTGTGGTGCAATTTTTTATTAACTTGGGTTGTTGGTAGCTCTAACCAAAAGTTTAATTGACATTTATTGATGATGACTGGGAATTTTGAGTGTTACTTTTTTTTATGTCAAATTGTCAATCATTTTTGTTTGGGTTTAGACTTTCTCTCTCTTGATTGTAGTGTTGGTAGCTTCTAATCAGGGTTGGTTTATGCACAATGATACTCTGGTTGCTTATGGAAACCCCTCATAATGGGTTATTATGGTTGAAGGCTTGAAGCTGAGCCCATCCCTAACTCAGAAATATATGTGTCCAGTTCTAATTTTTCATATATCTGCCGCTTAACTCCATATAAATATGCATGCTTATGTTTTAATATACTTCTCATTTAAATTTCAAAACATTCAACGTTTGTTAAATTCTCATATATTTACATGTTTAACACAAATTCAACCTTTTTTTTAAATGACATCAAAGGCGGTAGATATGTTCTACTACTTTCTTATTTATTGTACTAGATTATATGTGCTCTTTCAGATGTGCATATTATTCTTCTTTTTTTTGCTACATTTGTGACATGTGAAAAGGGAACCCTAAGGTTGAGGATGCANTTTACTGAAGTGTTTGAAATGTAATGACATAATTAGGGTAGTCATTAAGTTATTAGAAAATTATATAAAGATAAAAATGTAAATTTTGGGAATTGATGAACATTAGGAGATATAAATGATTGGATGACTAAGTGGTGGGGAATATAGTTTGGATTGTTTAATTTGTTGATTTACACTCTTCACCCTAAGTTGGAAGGACTCATATGCTCATAAGAAGGGATGATCAATGACATGTCATAAATTACAAATTTACTGTCATAAATTACAAATTTACTCTTGTACAACTCAAAATCACTGAAGTTCAAAATGAAAGTCCTTAGGTTAGACATAACCAACAAAGCACAACAAGAATTTCTGAGTTTCAACCTAATTTTTTGGTGTATATGCAAGTTTCTTTGAAATTACAAAAAATGCCCAAGTAGTCTTTCATTTATTTAAAGATAAAAATATAAATTATGAAATTAATCAACTAAATAGAAATCCTTAAGAAATTTTGATGGCTTAAATGAAGGTGATTTAAGTAAAGTTAAATATTCACAATTACACCCCTCTTGGTAAAACTTGAATAACTTTCTTCGTGGAATTCCAAATTGAGTGAGATCTTCACCCATAAGCTAATTAAATCATAGTGAGTAAGAGTATTCAAATTACTGCAGTTTTATATCGAACATCGAGCTAGTTTAGAAGTTGGAAGTGTTAGTGACATGGGCATTAATGTAAAACATCTTTTATTATGACTGTGCAAATAAATTAATACTATGCCTCTTAACCTGATGACTTATGAGGGTTTAAGGTACATTTGTGGACTATTTGATTGAAAACCTTTTTATCTGTGGTGCTATTTTTTTATTAACTTGAGCTGTTGGTAGCTCTAACCAAAAGTTCAATTGGCTTTTATGGATGATGACTGGGATTTTTTAGCATTTTTTTTATATGTCCAATTGTTAGTCATTTTTGTTTGGGTTGCTCTCTCTTGATTGTATTGCTAGTAGCTTCTAATCAGGGTTGGTTTATGCACATTGTTGCTCTGGTTGCTTATGGAATCCCCTCATAATGGGTTATTATGGTTGAAGCCCTGAAGTTGAGCCAATCCCTAACTCATACATATTTAGATCTAGTTCTAATTTTTCATATATCTACCGCTTAACTCCATATAATTACACATGCTTATGTTTTAATTTACTTCACATTTAAATTTCAAAACATTCAAAGATTGCTAAATTCTCATTTATTTACACGTTTAACACAAATTCAATTTTTTTTGAAATAATATCAAAGGTGGCAGGTACATTCTGCCACTTTCTTATTTATTGTACTAGATTATATGTGCTCTTTCAGATGTGCATATTATTCTTCTTTTTTTTGCTACATTTGTGACATGTGAAAAGGGAACCCTAAGGTTGAGGATGCAGGACATATGCTAAGGTTGAAACCCTATGCCAACACACTGGCTTGACAAAACTTTTAGTTATTCTTAAAACCTCATAATAAAGTTAATCTAAGTTAATCACACCAATCAAACAAAGAACCTAGGATAGACCACCTGAGACATGGTTTCTCTCTTCCCTTACGACGCGATCGAGCGGTGGTCAACCTTCACACGACGATCAAGACCAAAACATGAAGCAAATGATGATCCTTAATTAAACTTTTCATAGACCTAAATAATATAAAACCTTAGGACTTTGAGATTGTTCGTCTATCATTATATAAATCATAACACTATATTTAGGCTTTCGCATGATTGTATATCGTGCGATGTAAGCCTTAAATCCCTTCAGGATTTTGAGATTGCTTGTTCGGTATGACACAAATCATTCTATCTTTCAAGGCTGTCTGTATTGATTGTATGTCGCACAATGTAAGTCCTAAATTTAAAATAGAATAGCATGAGTAAACATCAAATAATATCATGTATAGAATGTAAAGACAAAAATAAGGATAGTTTGAGAAGTCACTGAGGTCTCATCAGAATATATGACATCCCCTACATTTCACCTCTTTGGATTTCTAAAATAAATGTTCCACGTTGAACCATTCTCACTTGATTTTCCTATGACCAATCATGAAAACTAAACTTTAAATTCTTGAATATGAAACTTCGATCTTAATCGAGAGTTTTTTTAAGCAATTTTGGTTTCTTAAGATATAATTAACTATAGGGGTTTGCACATGTAAGAGAATTAATAACCCAGATAATTTAAACCCTGTCTAATCTTCATATCATATAGGAAAACGATCTGTTCATTCTCATCTCGACAACACTTAACTTAGTTTTATGCTCTCTTTTAAAAGCCAATCTTCAACGCCATAGAGCATTGCAAGTCTTACCACCATCTTATAAAATTTTCCTTTCAGTCTAAGCAGTACTTTTCTATCACACAATAGGCTTTGAAACATTCCTCCACTTCAACCAACCAATTTGAGTTCTACTAATAACATCCTTTAAACAATAGACCAGAGATATCTAAAGTGTTCACACCTTTTAATAATTTGATCATCCATAATTACAACTCTGTCACTAGAGCTACTACTACTAAAATTACATTCTGTTTATTCAGTTTTAGTCCTACTCAAACGAAGACCTTTAGACTCCAATGTAGACCTCCATAATTCAAATTTTTCCTGAGTTTTTTCTCTAATCTTATTCACGAGAAGATATCATTAGGGAAAAGCATACACCAAGGTACATCTTTCAATAAATGTCCAATGGAGCATCTATAACTAAAGCAAAATGATATGGTTTTAAATCTAATTTCTGATGTAAGAAAATATTTTATCAATGCTCCCATAAACACAAATAACAACTCCATATGCATATCTTTAATGATATGAGCATAAGTCCATATCAATACCTTTTTTCTCCAGAACTCACCAAAGAATATCTCTTGGAACCTTATCGTAAGCTTTTTCTAAATCAATAAAAATCATATGTCGATTATCCTTATTCTCTCTGAACTTCTCCATCAAAACTCTCAATAAATATATATAGCTTCCATGGCAGATCCGCCCAACACAAATCCAAATTGATCATGAGAAATATTTACAATACGTCTTAAACTGTGTTCAATCACCCCCTCTCATAATTTTGAAGTATGACACATCAACTAAAAAATATATTACAACAACAACAACAAAGCCTTAATCCCACTACGTGGGGGTCGGAACTAAAAAATATATTAGAACAACATAATTATCCTACAACTCCCAGCCTCCCCTAGATGATAATGACGTGTCGTATTTATCTGGCTAGCACAACAAATTAATAATCTCGATCTCTATGCTGCCAAATACAAAGTTAAGATTTGAGAACCATTCCAGAGTAAAGAGCTGGTGGATATGAGGACCTAAAATAAGAGCATCAGCAGCATTATTAGACCGACAAATTAAGCCAATATAGTCAATTTAAACCAAAACTAAAATAAAGAGCATTTGCATGCATATTACCCAATTCGTATGTATTTACATATGTAACATCTAAATTTTACTTTTTACATTTGTACCATCCAAAGTTCTCATATCACATCAAAAATATCACTATTTTAACTTAAAAAGTGAAAATACACCTTTCATGCATAGATGAAGCAGCATATATGTAAAAATTGAAATGTTGGATATGTAATACATAAGAATCGAGTGGTATGTATGTAATTCTTTCTAAAAAAAAAAAAAATACACCTCACAACCGAGGCCAAACTGTCAGAAATTCTTAGAATGGCAATTGCACAATACAATAACATTCTTCTCCCTCCATTAAAATGAGGACCAGTAAATTTTCTTCACCAGAAATACATATAAATTGTACAACCACAACACTGTGGCAGAAAAATTAACTGCTCAGACTTGCATTAGTTTAAAATTATCTCTGAAGTTATGGAATCAGATTACAAGGTTTCATTGTCATCAACCGTCTCTAACCTGCAGTGGCTTATATTACACCAGCTTCTTCATTTTTAGGCTCAGAGCGTTGTTTTTTTGTGCTGATAACATTATTATTATATGCCTCTTCGACTTCCTCCTCGGCATCAGCTTCTAATAAGCCATTTTTGCATTCTGCGTCAAATTTTGCAGCACTGACAGTCTCAACACCTTCAGTTTCAACACCTTCAGTTTCAACAGCACCTCTTTTCCTTTGTGGAATCACGCTAAAGAATGCACTTTTCCAGTCTCGTGTTTCTACGAACTTTAGCAGTATCTCAACGACTTGATTAACCGTAAGAACCTGTAGGAGTCATATATATATCACTACTAAGTCTTAACACGATAGATGTTTGCAATATCAAATATTACTGCATTTGATTGAATGTAAAAGTCAAGTACCAAGCTGGCAACAAAACCTATGGTCATATACCATGTATTCTAACATGCTCAACTTTTAAATGAAAAAAAAAGAAGAAGAAGCAACTGTTATGATGCCGAAGTTTGCATACAAACAAACCAATATTGATATACATAGATTCATAAAAATAAACGAATGTGCATCAACATAAATTTACAAAATTTGAAATGAAAAAATTCAAACATGGGACCAGTAATATCTATATCATCTGTTTTTTAAGATTAATGTCATTTACTTATCAAAACCATAGCATATCTATATGCTGTATCATAAGCATGTTTCATAAATAGATTTCATCCTTGTGGTATTTTTTTGAAAGGATGATATTGTCCAAATGAAACTGCTGATGGAAATTTTCATCAGCTAAGTGCACAATTTGCTGTCAAGGTTTTTATCTAAAATAGGAGACAGGGCATGACTCAAAGCCATGGTAAATGAAGGCACAAATGAAATGCAAATAAAATTTGATACGAATTTCATAAACAATAGTTTAACATGTCTGAAAAAGATGAACCCAAACAAAAACAACCGATTTGCAAAGTTCGAGAACAAAGAAGAGCAAAAAACAGTTCATGGCATATTAATTAGAGTCATTCATGAAGACATAGAGTATGCATGTAATAAAACATGGAGAGCAAATTTAATTAAAATATTTCATCAAAAGATAATGAAAACTTTGAAAGGTAAATAAAGATTTATTTCAGTTGAGGAAAGAAATAAAAAAAAAACCTGTGAACTTGCTAACTTCACGTAATTTCCAATTGGCAGCCTTGCCGATTGGATCCCTTGTTCGTTCGCTTTCTTCATTGTGACACCTTTCCATCTGTTCCGATCAACCAGCCCGCCAATGATATAAATTCTGTCTGAATCAAGCTCCTCAAGGGCGGTTTCTGCATCAGCTGTTAAATAAACAAGCTTCTCTTTATGATCGTGAAATGCATCAATATAAGACCTGTTCTCCTTTTCAATAATCCACTTATCATATCCAGGAAGCCTTTGTAATTGGTTTCCTATTTCACCATTGCATCCTGTCAAACAGAGATGTGCAGGAAGTTCACATTTCCCATTCACTGCATAGCAATACATAATCTGTAACTTCGATTAGTAATGATGAAAATATGACTCATATCAATCATGTCTAAGGATATATAACAAGGGCTGTGCTAACCATTCCGTAAAATCTGTTGAAAATTTTATGAAATCAATTAGAGACAAAACCGAACCGACCAAACATGATATGAAACCGAACCAAATCAAAATAAAATTTAGTTTATTTGGATAGGATTTGTTTTAACCGAATTTTGAAATTCTAATACATAAGTGTGCATTCAGTCAATTCAGATTGATTGTGTAAAGCCAAAAGTGAATTTTTCAAGTTATCAAGGAAGTTCATATGCGAAGTGAACCTCCTGGCTAATTGGATTGCGCATTCTCATCATGAACCTGAAGTCTACTCTTCTCAGACTGATCACACTCAGTGACGGCATCCATTGAAGTAAGATGACCACAAGAACTATCAGAAGATCCAGCGAACTAGCAGGCTCCTCAGCCGAGTTTGCTTGAACCTATCGAGCTCTTCCACCAAACTCACCCATACTCGCCGAGCCTGTCCGTTGAGCTCATCTGCACTTCTCAAGCTTCACCATCAAGGTCATTTACTGATCCTTTGAGGTCGCCGGCATGGCAGCAGAAAGGAGACTTTGACCCATCATCATCCATGCCCATTTATGAGCTGCCTGACATTGATGGCGATATCTTTTCAACAACAAATTTCAGTTGGTTGCGTGCAGTATGGCCGATAATGTAACATTTTTTTATTCTTTTCTCTTTCTGTATCCCTACGAGAGCAAAGTCACCTTACAAGAGATATAAAGGAGGCAAAACAAAGGGTAAGAAGGACCTAGAACTCTATTCTTCTTCACCTCCTCTACTCATCTCACAAGGACTCTCCCGGATTGTATAAATTCACGAACTATATGGGACCTGACATACTAAAAGAATTTAACAGATTGATTCATACTTTAACTGTAATATATTCAGTTTTTCAGTTTAACAATTTTTTTTTTTTCAAGCCGAGCCAAAAATCAAAATTCAAATAACCCTTAAATTGGAACCATAAACCTATTTGTAATTTCATCAACTGAACCAAATCAATCAAATATGCCTGGTTCGATTTGTTTTTTTGGTTTGAAACAATTAATGCACACCCCTAGATATAACTCAATTTCTTGCTATATAACAAGATCTCAAATGTTATGTAACAATTTCTAAAAGACAAGCAAGAACGCTTCTCCGTAAAAGTAAGCACTGATTAACCACTAGTAAAGAGGTGAACCCAAACATACATATCCTTGCAAGTAATTTTAAAAATTAGATCTATACAAAAGAGATACAATATAAGCTGTAAAAATGACCATTCTCTGCACCATTAGACGAAATGCAATAATCATTACTTCAGAGCTGAAAAAACAAAAATTTGGTTTAGGGTTTAGGGTTCACTTGGGAGCCGTTTGGGATCACTTTTGATTTTTATTTCCTACTTTTTATTTTTATGTAGGCTTGTTTTTTGTTTTTACTCAAAATAAAACATGTTTAATTTTTTATAAAATATTTAATTATTTTAAAAACCCTCAAAAAAAAAATTTAGGAGTTTAAAAGTATTGTCCATGGACTTCTGAAAAAGTTGGTATGTTTGAAAATTCTAAGGTTCAAAAGATGGTACTCCTAAAAAAGTTATAGTGAAAAATCTACGGTTCAAAAAATTGTACTTCTGAAAAAGTTGGTCTGTTTGAAAAATACAATGTTAAAAGTATTGTCTGTGGACTAATGTCTGTAAGGGCCCTCAGTAGATATTATAAAGAATTCAAAAGTAATTTCAATGTATGCAATTCTCTATTTTAACCGTGTTATCTAAATAAGCAGGAATACAAAATTAAAGTCAAAATTAAAATATAGAATAAGAAAATGCTAAATTTTAGAAATTGCACGACTAAGAAAGCATTGATAGCATGCGAGTCTCCACAGAGAAATGAGAGAAATACAGAGAAGCGAAATATGATTCATCCCAAATGTTATAGGTTGTACATCACCATGTGAAGGAGGCAAAAGAAGAGGAACAGTCGCTTGAAGGAGACAAAAGAAGAGGAGAAGAATAATAAATAGATTTGAAAATCTATTTATACCTTTAGCAAACAGAGGAATATCAACGACTGAGAATGGAGAGGCTAGCTGTTGATGTTGCTTCAGCGACAGAGAATGGCGAGGCGGGCTGCTGCTGCTTCGGCAATAGAGAATGGCGATCTTGCGAGGTAGGGTCGAGGTAAGGAAGGAAAATGAAGAAGCGAACTACAGAATGAAGACAAGGGCCTGCAGTTATGAATAAAAAAAATTCGCCCACCACGGATTGGGACGCAGTCCGAGGAATGCATGAGTCAAACATCCATAAGCCGCATTTCAGTTCTAAACTCAAGGTCTGTTTGTGTCAGCCACAACGCAGCTGCTGCCACAGGAAGCATAAGCTGGCTGTATGTGTGTTTTTTCCAGTTTAAAAACAGCTACGCTGCAACTGTTTCTGAACAAATGACAATTCTGCCCATGTATAATAATGTTGTTTGCAATAGAATTGTCATACTAACATATTTTACACTTTAGAATCAAAAATCCAGTACAAAACATTACAAAAAAAGATATATACCTCACTTAACATTGAGTATCATTATTACTAAAATTAAAAAAATTACTAAAATAACATTTAATAATATGATAATATTATTTTTAAAATGCATACGACGTATGTCATGAGCTACGTCGTCTTCTAAGAATACTATCCATTTCTGATCACTCTAAGCAATGAAATATGTCAACCTATCTGCCCAACGAAAGAGGTTACAGTTCTCTGTGATTCTCCACAGACACCTGTAGAACTGTCTCCGATAATTATATGGCTGAAGTGAAGTTAACAGGTGGAACATTAAAGTACACAGTGACAATGCAATCCTCAAGAGGTACCAGAAATTCTTGAACTCATCTTTCCTGAATGTTTTAAAAGACATCCCATTAGATGTAGCGCAAGTAAAAATTGTTAAAAGAAATAATTAATTATAGTTTTATGTAATTGTGAGGACTCAGAGAACTCAATAAATCAACAAACGAAACTGTCACCATAAGAAGACAACAAATCTTGTAAAAGAAAGGTTTTTAGTTAACTTTAACCCACGTAATATCAATGTCGTGTGTGTCACATATGCATATCACTAAAAAAAATCATTCAAAAGAACCTCAGAAACCATATTGTCAAAAAAAGAGAGAAATTCGGTTGTCTTTATTAAGATTTCACATGTGACACCAACCAATACCGATAAACAAGTCATACATAAGAACCCATAAGGTTTAAAAGTCTCATCATAGACCTCAAAAACCTACAAAAAAAAGAAATAAATGAAAAAAGAAAAAAACACTTACAAATAATATAAAAAACTAAAACATTCTATACCAAATATACAAGGAACAAAAAAAATCATGAGCTATATAAAATACAAATACAATAAACAATGAAACGCTTCAACAACCATTACAATTAATAATATGATGAACTGGTTCATTCAACATCCAAAAATGACGTGTGTAATTCATTATCTCAATTCAATCATTTTCATAGCACATTTGACATCTTGAAAGCAACCCTTATGTGATTTTACTTTTGTCTGTGGTATAGATTGTCCTATGTGATATTCAAATGCTTGAGGCGATGTGTGTAAATAATCATCAGCAGTCATGCTGAAATTTACGTCATTGCACGAATGATGTTGTCCAATATAGTTGTGGAGAATCACTGGCCACTACAATCTGCATTTGTTTCGAAAATGAATATATTGGCATATGATCCATTTTTTTTCTTTCATACTCCAAATGTTCTTTCAATTACACCGCGCAAGGACGATTGTCTCTTCTTAAACATTTTTCTTCTACCCTGAGCAACATTGTTGGATCTTTCAAAGTTGAGAATGTGATATTTGGTATCCAGAAATGATTTCATATACCCCTTTGTAAGGGATATTCAGCGTCAACCAAATAATATTTTTCTCTCGCAAATACAAAAATTAGTATGAACTTGAAAAATATCTAAATATTATTAATAGTTGAACAAACCTGGAGGTGGGTGCGGAAATTTATGCTTTCAATTTCTTGTGGCAAAAGAGGATATACGGCTATCATGTGCACTGTCATCCCAAACAGCCATAATAAAAGTAAAACACATGTTGAAATTACATACAACCATCACATTTTGCGTTGGTAATCCACACCGCCAAATGAATGTGACTTTTTCATTATTGAAGACACATGTATCAATGTGTGTTACATCAATCACACCAAAACAATTCTAACAGATTAAATAAGATTATGTGACTTACACTACTCATTTTGACTTCTAAATATAACAAGTAAAAAAAGTTAACTTAAAAAATGATATATATGGCAGGTCATTTGCAATCTTTATTAAAATCCTCTCAAATGTTGGATCCTCTAGCATGATAATATTTGATGAAAAACTAATAGGAGCTTTCAAACTTACTGAAAAGTATCTGTTGATTCTCTGATAAATGTTGAAATCGATCAATCACTCCTCTCATTGATTCATTCTGTAACAAAATATAGAGGGTAATTGCTAGCACATATCTGATTGTCATTCTAGAAGAGTCATGAAGTTCATGGTTCCTATGTAATTCATCTAGAAGATCTATAAATATGGGTTGTGTCATACGAAACATGTTGTTGAGTATTGTAGGGTGTCCTTTATGTAAGTCCCAAACCCATTTATCAACAATGTAAGATGATGCTATTGAGGGAGTTCATTTACATAGAAGTTGTAGTACTCGTACATCAAATATACTACTGCCATAATTCTCCTTTTGCATCTCTCTTTGTGAATTCATGTTAAACAAATGTTTTGTTCATGTAAGACGTGTGAATCAAACAACTTTAGTAAACTCCGAATAACGAATTACAAAGTGTACGATGAAAAAAAACATCCAAAATAACATTAACAATGTTTCAAAGAAAAGGAAAAAATATCCAAATAAAAAAACTGATAAGCCTATTGGAAAACAAATGCAAATAGTGTAAAGATAACTGAATAAAATCAAGAGTCACTGATATCGTAAAAAAACATAAATAATTGACCCAACAGTCAGAGCTCTTTTTCATGAAGAACTCTCTATGGATCTGGTCCTCCAACCACTTCATGAAGTTCAAATATAACGACATGTCCTCATAAATTCCTATATCTGCCTCCAAAACTCGGATAACTTCTTCGATGGAGGCCGCTTGTGAAGTCCCAGAGTCACTAGTGCATGAAGCCACCAGTTTTTGATATTTGACTTCTAATTAAAGTAGCTTCTTCTTTTTTCTTTTTCTCTACCCTTGGACGCTTTGACCCGCATGTGGACTGCACTTCATTTTAGTTTAGGTTTGGACCTTCACCGAAGTCAGTTGTTTGCTCGACATCCAAGTTCTTAGGTATGTCTGCAAGCCCTTGCTCGTTAGGAGTACAGGCATTAGTCATTGGCACGACCCCATCAAACATATGGTCCAAACTTTTCTTTCAGATCAAGATCAATAACACTGAATTAAAATTTATTGACGGCTGACATTACCTGTAATATAAGGGGACGTGGATATGTTCATACAGTTCAAGAAAAGAAAGCCAGAAAAATAAAGTTATACATGGATGTGTTATGACCTCCATTCTCTTAGCCCACCGTCAAAGCATCAATAGTTCGTTTGATTGGACCTTAACCCAAGCCCGTGAATCCTCGTTTTAATTCCTTTCACATTTTTCAGTCTTTTTTCAATTGATCCCACTTATTTTTTAGTTGCAGCATATCATATTCTCTTCCCGTCATTTCCTTGAACATTTTCATAATATTTTGCCATTAATACTTGTTAAAATAGATAGAGGGTTTATTTCTCAGTTCATCGTAAAATATGAGTTTGACTTCTTTATCCCACATAGCTAATGAACCGACTTCTTTTGTATTAATCATTGCATTACTAACATAGAAAAAATCAAACACAAAGATTTGACAGAAGAAGTAATTAGCACAAATCACAACTACACACGAACACCTCCACACGAACACCTCCATACCAACACAACCACAAATCTACACCTCTACACAACACAACCACACACCAACACTTCAAAACCGTCACACATCTCCACACCTATACACCAACACCTCTACACCAACACAACCACACACCAACACCTCCACACAACACCTCCACACAACACAACCACACACCAACACTTCCACATTTCCACACACCACCACGAAAACTTAAACCAACACAACCACACACCAACACTTCCACATTTCCACACACCACCACGAAAACTTAAACCAACACAACCACACACCACCACTAACACACCTCCACCCACCACCACTAGCACCTCCACAAACACAACCACACACCAACACATCCACACCTCCACACCAAAATCAACACACCAAAACCTCCACATCTCCACACAACACACAACCACACACAACGCACAACCACAACCTCCACAAAACACAACCACACACAACTACACACAACCTCCACACAACACACAGCCACACACCACAGCCACACACCACAACCCCACACAACACAACCACACACGACCAACATCACTGTAAAACATCACTCTGCAACATCACAGTAACCACCACCATTGCAACACAAATATTCGACCAACCACTACTTTCACATGACAAAATTTTAGAACAACCCATCATAAGGTCAGTTAAGGGAAATCAATCTTCTTTATCATCACAGTAACTATCAACATCATAACACAAATAATGCTCTCACCAAAATCACAGGACAACTCATCACAATACCACCACTAAAAAAAATCGTAAAAAACCAAAATCACAGAACCTGCAAAATCCAACGCTAGTGCACAACCACCCGAAAATCTTCTTCATCATCACTGTAACCACCAACATCACAACACAAATAATGCTCTCACCAAATTCACAGAACAAGCCATAACAACACCACAAATAAAGAAAATCGCATAAACCAAAATCACAAAAATTTCAAAATCCAACACTAGTGCAAAACCACCAGAAAAAGCATCAACCGGATAAAGCTCAGAGAAGCTAAAATGATCGCAAAATTAAAATTCCAGAATAGATAATGGTAGAGAATATCGTGAGCCAGGAAGAGCAAAAGAACCAAACGAAGCCTAAGAACAAAGGGAATAGGAAGAGGAGAAGACAGACAAACCCTTGCCAACGCAGCCACAGATCAGAGAGGAGGAAAGATGTAATGTTACCTTTAGGGAAAAATTGCGAGAGAGGGGCAAGCGACACACGAGAGCGAAGAGCTCACAAGAGAGAGGAGAGCGAGACACCTCAGGGTCGGGCAATAAAAAACCAAACAAAAAGAAAAAATGAAACGCGGGCCGCAGGGTCCAATCGGCATTTTATCAAAATTTTTTAGAACCTCCGCCGCGACGCACTTTCCAAACGCACCCCTTCGTGTTTACGCACCGCGACACTTTCCAAACGCACCCCCTGCGCCGCGCAATAAACGCTGCGCAAAACGGGGCCTCAATTCTAAACACTGAAACAAGCACATCCTTAATTTCGCTTTTGTGATCGCTTTTGCACGGTTGAATAAATTAAATATAAGTGTGTATAAGTAAATATCTTTGAGTGTCACAAAATTAAGATTGTGGTCATAATATTTGACACACTTGGTATTAGTCCATTCACATTTAGTACAGTTCATTCCTCCTACAGTTGAGCGCATCGTTTGTGTCATTAAATTTATGATTCATGAAGTCATAGTTATAAATGTATAGCCAAGAACTGGAAAGAGTTTAACCAGCATAAGAAAGTATTCTAAAGCTTAAAGATAATTCATTAATCTTCTATGATAAATCTATAGCAGCAAAATTAAAATTTTCAAACTAAACCTAACCTCGAAAACAAATAACAATACCTAACCTCGAAAACCAGATATCAGGGCACAGGAAGAAGAAAGATAGGTACATCACCTGGTGAGCAAGGCTCTGGATCTCGCTAGGGCTCATGAGATCGGAGAACTCGAGATCAAGAACGACTTTTTGCCCAACCAAAGCTGCCTGTCGTAGCCTCTCAGCACGCTTACTGCGCTCCTCCGTCCTCTTCTCCATTCGGTCCCGCCTCGTCTCCTTACGCGACTCCACGAGTCGCATCCTTTCCTCCTCCGTTTTGTCGGTGAGCTTCTCCTGCCACTCGCGGCGGCGGCGCTCTAGATCTTGCCGCCTTCGCTCCTTCTCCACCGCTTTCCGCTCAGCCTTCCTTGCCTGAAGCCGCTGTTGCTTTAGCAATCGCTTCATCGCGCTTTTCGACATGGAAGGAGTTTCTCCAGCGGCTTCGACAGTGTTGCTGCCGGCTGTAAGGGGTTTGTCATCTTCACTGGTTTCTAACATTGTGGTTGGCGGAGGGGGGCGGTGTCGGAGGATGGGAGTCTGGCTGGGGTTTGTAGCACTAGAAGTACTGCTCTCAAAATGGCTCTTCGTTCGGGATCGGGGAAGGTCCGGTGAACAATCAAAAAGCTTTGACGGCCGGATGAGTCTCCCCCATCATTTTAAAAAGAAAAAATGCTGAATTTTTATTACCGAGGCCCGACCCGACCTAGTTTTGTATGATCGAAAAAAAATATTTTAGAGACTTTCCCTTTTTTTTT